>LOEQ01005220.1:22275-35639 GCA_001685075.1 Bramus lutescens
TAAAGATAAAGTAGATATAAATATTGTAACTGTAATTCTTGCTTGATACCTGTTCTGTTATATGTAATTTTACTAGGTTAAAGTTAAAACCTTTCTTTTTATTGGGGAGGTGATGTGGGATTTCCCTCTGTATGTTGTGAATACCATTGGTTAATAAAGGAACTGCTTTGGGCCTATAGCAGAGCTACAGGGGAAAAGAGATAGTTGGGAAAAACTAAACTAAATGCTGGGAGAAGGAAGGCAGAGTTAGAGAGAAGCCATGTAGCCCCTCCAGAGACAGATGCCAAAACTTTAGCTGGTAAGCCACAGCCACATGGCAATACACAGATTAATAGAAATGGGTTAAATTAATATGTAAGAGTTAGCCAATAAGAAGCTAGAGCTAACGGGCCAAGCAGTGATTTAAATAACATAGCTTCTGTGTGATTATTTCGGGGCTGAGTGGTCAGGAACAAACAAGCAGCCTCCTTGCAACACAAGAGGAAGACATGAGCTCTCAGACCTACTCTGAGAGACACCCTGAGGCCCAAAGGGAAACTGAGGAAAAGTTGGAGCTACTTCTGGATGTCTCCTAATATGAATGTGGTCATGGCAAGAATAACAGTGGGAATGATGTCATCACCCCAAGCAATAAGGGGTGTTCACCAAAGCTGTCCACCCATCCCTGACTTCCAAGTTCCCATCACTCTTCATCCCTCTGGAGCCCATGATTCAGCTTCCCACACTCATCTAGAAGGCTTCATCACACCCTCAGAATGGCTTGTTGGTCAGTCAAGGGCCTTCTCTGACAAGCTCACAGCAAAAGTATGGTCAAGTGACAGCCATAACTGCCATCTCTGTGAAGCAATGAGGCTACAGAGGTGACAAGGGGGACTTCCAGGATCTCCCAGAGGCTACAGAGATGTACCACTCCTGTGAGCCTCGAAGGTGTCGGCGAGCATCCCAATGACCCCACCCATCCACCCATTTTCAACATCACAAAGCTAGTAATGCTTGGGTTGGCTTCTCCCCCTGACTGCTAGTAACCAAAAAAGGAAGTCTGAGTTACTAGACTAAGGGAAGGAAGAATAATTGCATAAGAGCCCCACCCAGCACCTCTCAGGAGCAAGACTCTTTACTTCCATCTCCTCCTCCCTCCACTCCTGTCTCACATAGAATGGGTTCCACAGACACCCACTGAAGCTGATGTCAAATGGTGTCACAAGGCCTATTCTCCACAAGGCTCCAGGCATGTGTCTCTCTGTTGCTTGGATTTTTCTATGTATTAGACGATCCTCCAAATCGATTGGACAACTCCACCATCGCCTTGGAGCACCTGTGTGAGCTGCTCTTGCCCATTTACATCCCAAAAAGTAATATCCTTCTCAACTCTACCCTTAAAGCAACCCTACCAAATCCTGACAACAGACACCAACCTCCTTATATCCCCTAGAGGAGTGGCCGGCTGAACCTCTGCCCTTCTTCACTCCAGAGAACCTTTGTCCCAAATCTCCATCTCTTTGAAGCCTTGGTTCACGTTTCCTAACACTGTGAGAGCCCAGCCTTCCCTAGTGACTGCTCCCTGACCCAAACCCAAGCACTTTAAGTGATTTCTAAGCTATCAAGAAGAATGATCCTTCTTGGAAGAGAAACTCTCTTGTGTGTATATGTAAAACAGTACAGTCTTTGTTTCTGACCATGCAAAATAGGAAGCAATTGTCTGTCCATCTACAGAGGACTACCCTACAGAATATGGAGCAGCCGCACCACACAGTGTGGCTCTACCGCAAGGGAAAAGAATGATGCATATGTGTTTATGATTACAAGATCCGGGAACCTTAATTCGGTCTTTTCGTGCTCCAGTGCATTTACGAAGCGTGCATTTATAGAGTAACTGATCATTTTTTATGTTCTCTGCACACCCCATCTCTTGCTTTAATCACAGAAGCTCTGGGTTTAGCCATTATCTGTTCTTGGTTGTGCAGCTCCATCAGTGAAGGAAGAAGGAGGTTGCACTGGTATTTAAAAAAGGCTTTCCTCTGGCTTTCCCACATAAGCTTTCTCTCAGGTTCCTGGCACACAGGCATACTGTGTGTGGCTCACAGGCATCATGGTCCTTCCCCGGCAGCCTGGAAACTCATGAAGCCAAGACAAGTTTTGTGTTACTTAGCAGTATCTCACGTGACTTCATCTGGTAAAGGGAATGGGACCAGCAACAGTGGATGAGTCAACAATAATGGTAGAGGTAGGTGTCCCTCACCAGCACAATGACCAGAGAAATAGGACAGTCCAGGACAGTGTAAGGCCAAGAACTGCGGAGTCACGCAATTGTTTAGGAGGATTGTCCAATACACAGCAAAATCAAAGCAATAGAGGAGCACATACCTTGAGTCTCTTGGAGAACAGGCCTCAGTGACCTTGCCAGCCACTAGTTATCAGCCTCTGGTGGGTGTCTGTGGAGCCCTTTTGCTGTGAGAAGTGAAGGGGAGAGGAAAAGAAGGAAATAAATTAAAGGTTCTATGGTCTGGTCTTCTGGCATGAATCCATGGGGCTCGGCGTGGCACTTATGCTCAAGACATACGCAGTTACTGCTGAGGGAAGGACGTACCCTTGGCTTCTCATGAGAGCAACCCTACCCAGAAAGCCTGCTGTACTTTGATTCTGATCTTTAATCACTATGAGAGGTGACACCTGAGTTAAGTATCATGGCTGCCATGGCACCTCCACTCCATCTAGCCTCATGCCTTTCTCAATGCTCCTTTCCTATGATGGCTCATGCCGCAGGCTTCGTTGAAGACCAGTGGGCTAGAGTCCATGTCCATGTGGTCATCTGCTAATCTCCCCACCCCTTCATACTGCCCTCCACGCAACCACACTGGGGTTTCAAGGTCTGCCACCAGCTGTGTTTTCTGAACACGTACCTCAGAGACTGCCAGGTCTCTATGGGGAGACCACTGTTCAAGCACCTCAGAATATAGATCATTAAAACTGTGTACATGATGAAGGGCCACCAGGGAGCCCAGATGCTACTATAATTTGGATTAAACTCTGAAATGGATCACACAGGGTGTAGAAAGAGGAAGGCAGATTAATACCACTTCAGAATGTAAAATTTTTGACTTACAGAAAGTATTTTCTTTTCTTCTTTATGGGGCTTGTGAGTTAGGATGAAAAATCTCCTCCCCACCTGTGGGACCACCATAGAAGGAGGAGGCAATTAGATGCCTATGCCCATGAGTTTTCCAAAGGCAGGTGTGTTGGGACATAGAAGAAAAATCTAATTGCCCCCCACATTTCTTTTTGTTACTAGTATTCTAGTTAGGTTCCCTAGCACATTTTAGAGCCTATGGTTAATTTACACATGGACACATGGAGTGAGAAACTGGTCTTTGGAGTGAGCCGGCAAACATAGGGATAGGCTTATTTATAAATACAAAAATTCCCCAAATCCAACCTAATTCAGTTATGACCCTGGGTCATAGGAAGAAGTGACCTACCCCAAGTCACATGGCAACTGGCAAATGGCAGGGCCTCTCTTCCGGTTTGGTTCGGCACTTCCTGGTGTGCCACTTTGAAAGGTTTGGCACTTGCTGAAAAAGGACTTCCCTTTTGTTTTCCCGTTTTCCATGGGCACAAATTTGGTAATACTCAAAAGCCACCTCCTTCCACGGCTGACTTTGCTACTATTTTCTCAAGTGTGCCAAGGCTGCTCACTTGAAAGTGTGGCTAAAGATAATCCCATATAATTTTTAATTACAGATCATCATTTAAGATGTACAATTTTGTAAGTCTAACCGTGATTAACTACATTAGGGATTTTGGTGACACACGTCACAATTAAGTGTTTTGGGTGTTGAGCCAATTAAGGGTTAACAGGCAGCAAATACCATCTTTGCACGTTTTTGCTTAATGAATTCTTAGAGGGAAAATATTCTCATTAGGTTAATTTGTCAACACAATCAAGTTACATCACCGAGCTTTTTCTCTGAGCTCACAAATGTGGCTGCCTTTGTGTGGCGATGCACACTTCTGCATTTGATATCTGCTCTGGGAAACAAACACTGTTCTGAGAAGCAGCAGCAAGGAAGAGATCTTCAGGCCTTGCTGATCACTTGCATCTTTTAGACATAGGCATGTTTATGTCGTTTTATGGCGCTCTCTGGGGCTTTCTGCCTGTATTTCCCTAGTACGTTGTCATGCCAGAGAGTAAAACACGCATCTGTGTACTGGCAGAGGGAGGGCCACAGCCCCTAGGATGGGCTTGATGGCCGCAGGGAAAACTCTGCTCCCCGAACGCTCAGCCAGAGAGGGAGGGCAGCTTATTTCTCTTGTGCCCTTGAAAAACACCCAGGTTCCCTCCTTCTTTCCCATCCAGAAGCTATGGCCCTGGCAGGAGCAAATGCACTGTCTACACACTAATTGGTCTATTTAGTGAGGGAATAAACAGCAAGTCTCATTGTCAAGCCTCTCTTAGAAAGAAAAAAACATACTCCACTCAGATTTGGAGTACCATGTTGTTTGGTCTCAGCTGCTTCTGAGGCAAGTGCTTGTATTGTTTTCAAAGGGAACACCAACAACCTCCACATCCAGCAGGAACTAACAACTGCAGAACTTTCCATATACTGAGAAAATTCTGGAAGTAAGGGCTGGGGAGATGGCTCAGTGAGTGAAACACTTGATGCCCGATAGTGAAGACCTAAGTACAAACTCTCATGGGTAGCCCACATAATGCAGTAGCAGACATCTATAATCCCAGCATTCCTACAAGAGGGGTGCTGGAGACAGGCGTCCTGGAAGCTTGAAAGCAAGCTAACCTGGCATGTACAACAGGAAACATCAAGAGACTCCATCTCAAATGAACTAGAAGTCAAGGACCAATACCTGAAGTTTCTCTCTGACTTTCACATGTACACTGTGGCTTGCACACAACTTCATATGCATACACACACACATGCGCGCGCGCACACACACACACAAATTCTGCAAAAAACCAGTCAATTCTGATAATGCCGAGGAGGTACTCAGGTGGTTTGACTCTATTGTCTTTTCATCTCTACATTGTCTGGTTCTTTATGGTAAGTGTGTATTACTTTTCTGGCTGATGTGAGAAGAAGAATCTACAAGTAAAGCACAGAGATCAAAAACTGGGGAGTCATAGTGCCTAGATTTCCTTCTCCCCTAAAAGTTCTGTGACTTACACTTTTCTGTTACAACAATGACAAGTTGGGGTGGAAAGGATCCGTCTGAGTTAAGGTTCCTATTGCTGTGATGGACCGCCATGACGAAAGGCAACCTGGTGAGGAAAGGGTTTGTTTGGCTTGTGTTTCATAACACCATTCATCATTGAGGGAAATCAGGACAAGAATTCAAACAGGGGCAAGAACCAGGGGGCAGGAGCTGATGCAGAGACCATCGAGGGTGCTGCTTACTGGCTTGCTCCCCATGGCTTGCTCAGCCTGCTTTCTTATAGAATCCAGAACCACCACCCTAGGGGTGGCCCCATCCAAAATAGGCTGTGCCCTCTGACATCAATCACTAATTAAGAAAATGCCCTGCAAGGTTGGCCTGCAGCCCAATCATACTCTATAAGTATTTTCTTAATTGAGGTTCCCTCCCCTCGGATAACTTTACCTTGTGTCAAGATGACATAAAACTAGCCCAGCACAGGATCTGATCTCGACTTGCATTTGGTTTTCATTTGACTAAGTTGCCTTCCCCACAGGTCATAAGCTCACTACACACCTGCAAAGTCCAGGGATGAAAGCTACAACTGAGAGACTCAGGCTCCACTCATTCCACACGAATGGAGTCAGCGCTCACCATATGCAACAGCTCGTTGCTGGGGGTCAGGGTGACGAGATGAACCAGCCAGGCTCCACTTCCAAGCATCTCTGTGACATCCAAGAGCCCCCTAAGCTCAGAAAGAATTTTTGGAAATGTAGGGAAGGCTGAGCTAGGGGAGCGCTGAGTACTGGGGTAACCCCAGAGCACACTATCAGGCTGACCAGATAAGGATGTCCAAGGATGTCTTTCTAGGAGGGAAGTCCTAAGGAGGGACTAAAAACCAAACTGCCAGGCAAAGTGTCCTCTGCTGCCTTGTAGCTGGCTGAGTCCAGCTACCACTGTGACTCCATTGCTGCTGAACGGAACGGTAGCTAGGACTGTGAGCAGGCTATGAATCCCAGAGCTAGGGAGGAGAGGGGGCAGTCGGTTTGGGGGTATGTCGCTGCATATGACAAAGGACTGGGATATAGGGTAGAATCTGCCCCCACCCCAGGACCTTGCTGGACCCCACACTACACACAGATGATACTTTCAGCTCCCCTCTCTCTGTGTGTCTACCTCTGGCGAAGAGTCGAAAACACGTTGACCACTCCAACTTTCCCTCCTGGATGGATAATGAAGAGATGGTTCGTGTCCCTGAGTCTCCTTCCTCCAGGTATCCCATGGCATTGACATATTTAGTGCACTGTTTAGAGAAACCAAAGCTGTAGCTGACTCCCTTCTGAAGGACAAGACAACCCATGAGTTAACACCTGAATGAGGAGTAACATGTCTTTCTAATGCCCTCAGGACATACATGCTGCGATGCCCTTGGGGACTGTATAGGACATGTACCATGTGTGCCACCGACATCTCCACTTTGATGACTTACATAAATGTCTGGAAATTATCCTATAATACCTACAGAACCATAAAGTTAACATCACCTATGAGGGAGGTGAGATTTGAACCCAGATCCTCTAACACCAAAGGCACAATAATGCCACACAGATGCTGACTGCTTCAAGCAACCAGGACTCTTCTAAGAAGTCAGAATATAGACGGGAGCAACACCAAGTTGAAATCCATTCTGCAAGATGGATTTTTATTATGCAAGACAGTACTACTATACCTGCTTATCAGGTTCTGCAAAGTTCCACAAGCCATGTTGTGGAATTGGAGTAGGGTTTCAAAGCTACAATAGCCATTCATTAAACAGGTAAATACCAATACTATCTTTATGTTAAAAAATTATGTGCATATGTGCCTATATGAGTTTATGTGTGCCATATGTATGCAGTGCTCACAAAGTCCAGAAGAGGGTGTTGGGTCCCCTGGAACTGGAGTAACAGATGTTTAGAAGCTGCCATGTGGTTTCAGGAACCTGAACCAGTCCTTTGTGAGAGCTGTCAGTGTGGGGGGGGTGTGCGTGTGTGTGTGTGTGCGGTGTGTGTGTGTGTGCGGTGTGTGTGTGTGTGAGTGTGTGCGGTGTGTGTGTGTGGTGTGTGTGTGTGTGCGGTGGGTGTGGGTGTGGGTGTGTGCGGTGTGTGTGTGTGTGTGTGTGTGTGTGTTGCCTGCATGAATGTCTTAGGACCACATGCAGGCAGTGCTCCCTGAAAAACAGAAGAGGGCTAAATCCATAGGACTAGAGTTGCAGACAGTTGTAAGATGCTATGTGAGGGCTGGATCCTTTGGGGAAGCAGTCAGTGCTCTTAACTACTGAGCTATCTCTGTAGCCTCTAGACCAGCATTTCTTGGAAAGATGGGATGGGATGGGGTGAAGTGGGGTGNCAGGAAAGGACTACTTCAATGTAAGAAGTAAAGTAAGCATTGTTTCAGGACATTTCATTTCAGTCTTGCATGTGTGTGCAGAGATGAGGGGAATAGCTGGCAGGTCGGCCATTATGTGTCAGCTCAGCCTGATCATCCAGCCCAACCTTTGTTTACCAGCCCTGTGTTCTGAGGGTGGATCACAATTCCACCTTTATCCAGTGCTCCCAGTCTGTGTGCTGTGTGTCTACCATCATGTAGTGAACAGTGTCTGGAACACATGTGCCATTGACTATCAGGTTGCTTTGTCACAGCTATGACTACCTGTTCCCAACATTCCTAGACTGCTCTGACCGCTACGACTGGACCCTCAGAGTGCTATCTCATTGGCTATTTTTCTGGCTGGGTTTGACTCAACCCAGTTTGAAATTATGAGGCCATTTTTTCCTTTCTCTCCAAGCCTCAGGACAACACTTCTGGCACAGGCTGCACCCATAAGGCCACAGTTCCTACAAAGAGACCCCATCAGGGCTCCAAGTTGCTATGAGCCCAAGAAAAGTCCTTTGTCATCTTGTCCATTCTACCTTAAGGTGACACCCACCGCGAGGCTGTCTGTCTCCTTCACCCAGCTTGGTCGACTCGGGAGTAACTCTTTTGTGAATTCTAGGAGTTCTGCTCCCTGTGCAGATCCTGGACACTGCTGACCTAGCATACTTCTGTGTTTGTGCTTGGGTATGCTCCTGTGTGCATGTATGCAAATCATGATACACACGTGAATTTGAAAGCATGGGTGGATGTGAGTCTTCTGGGTCATACTGTAAATTATTATTCTTACTCTAGGTTATAACGAAGATGTTTAAGGGACATAGAGCTGGGGGGGGCACAGCTATAATGAAAGCAGCTTGGGTAATACAGGAGAGGATTGTGGGAATTATGGTCACAGCAGAGAGACTGAGAGAGAGAATTTGTAGTGAAGAAAACTGGGTGCAGAGTCAGAACCCACAGGACTTCCCTAGCTTCAGATTCTGCAGTGGACATGTGTGAAATGAACACCAAGTGCCTTCAGCTACAACCAGCATAAACTAAGATCCTATTAGCACGGCCTAAGAGACATCCCCTAGGGAGATACCCCTACTGGAAGGTGCTAGCCTTGTAAGGGTGAGGACCTCTGTTTGAATCCTGCTGTGGGAGAATGCTCTTGTACACTGTAAAGATTTGTCACTCATATTAGTTTAATAAAACACTGATTGGCCAGTAGCCAGGCAGGAAATATAGTTGGGGGCAACCAGACTAAGAAAATTCTGGGAAGAGGAAAGGCAGAGAGTCAGTCACCAGCCAGATGCAGAGGAAGCAAGATGAGAATGCTTTACTGAGAAAAGGTACCAAGCCATGTGGCTAAACATAGACAAGAATTAGGGTTAATTTAAGTTGTAGGAGCTAGTTAAATAATAAGCCTGAGCTAATATGCCAAAGAGTTTATAGTAATATAAACCTCTGTGTATTTCTTTGGGACTAAATGGCTATAGGACCAGGTGGAACAAAAACTTCCATCTAAGTATGCATAGAAAATAATATAATATAATATAATATAATAAAGCCACATATACCTGTAATGGGGAGGCAGAGACATAAAGACTTGCAGACCAGTCTGTCTACCTGAATTACAAAGCTCCAGGTTTTAATGAAAGACTGATCCAAAAATTTAAGTGGAGAGTAATTGAGAAAGATAAATGATGACATCTAGATTACAAACACACACACATGCACACACGCACACACACACACACAATCCTGCTTTGGAAGTTGGTTTATTTACATATTCCAAGACCCATATCTAATAACATCATATGTATTTTTAATTGACACAAGAATCCAAATGACATCTACAAGTTGTTTAAATAAATCAATCTTCCCATTTCCCTCTGCCTTTTCCTCTAAGGATCAGAGAAGCCACTCTGAATTTCGTGCTAAAACCACATTACATTAAGTGTGTCCCCTCTGACTCCTCAATTGTGAGTCACTGTCTTCCCCTGAATATTTTTATATCTAACTCATGAACGAGCTGCCTTGCCAAAACTATAATCACAGCAATCTGGTCATAGTCAATCCTCTAAGAGAGGAGCCTAGGGGCTGTGGATAAATCCTTTAAATGCTGGTGAGGGTCTTTCAGTCCATGTTTCTGAGACCACAATCGAAACTGCTTCTGGGGGACAGGGAGTACCCTTGCAAGCCCACCTCTGCAAAGAGTGGCCCAGAGCTGAGCATAAAGCCACTCTGATGGCAATAGCACCATCAGGTCCCAGTGATGGTGTCCCTACAGCCCTTCCCCACGTAGTCTCCAGATTCTTCATCCACAGTTGTGGCACATCTTAGCATTGGTCTCTTGTCTTACCAGAGGGACCATGGTTGTGACAGGGAGATGGTTTTTTCTCAAAAGAGTCAGCATGGCCCCTACCTAAGCACTCTGGCTGTCCCGCCACCTAGACCTGGCCTGGAAATCCATGGCACAAGACAATACACATTTTGACCTCAAGGGCATCTGATTTGAAATCCTGGCTCTGCCATTTCTTGGCTGAAGGATTATGATCCATTGTTCCAGCCTCCTAAGCATCCATGCTCCTCTTCTGTAAAAACCAGGACAATATGTACCTCAGAGGAGCACAGTGAGCATTCGGTGAAGCCTTGTGTGAAATAGGTACTCAGTAAGTGTTTGTGGTGATGTATTTGAGCATGCACACACTGGAGGGAATGGCCTTCCATTGAGTTGCAGCACTGCTAACAAGGGTCTCTAGGGGCAGGACAATTGACTTCATCTTGCTGAGCCTCTGTTCTCTCAGCTTTAAAATGGGGTAAATATCCATATCTGTTACCCAGCCTTCCATCACAGTCTGGAGGAAAAACATAATTAAATAATACAGGCAGCTAAAGAAATGATAGGAAAATATGTATAATTATTTTAAGTTCATTTGAAGAGCAGGAGAATAAATTTCCAAAATCTGAGGGTGGTGGTTCACAGTAGTGGTTCCAGTACTGGTGAGGCAGACATGCAGATCCTCAGGCCCTCTGTCCATCCAGCCTAGCCTGTTAGTGAATTCCATGCCAGGGGAAGACCCTGCACCAAAACATAAACAGATGGACAGCCACCAAAGGAAAGATACTTGAGACCTAAATACACATATCTGCACACAGGTATACATACATGCACACACACATACACACATGTAAATGCACAGACATACCCATGAATGTGTGTGCACACACACACATATATCTACACATGAATGTGCATGTGCATGTGCACACACACATACAAATGCATACACACCCTAAATGTGCACGAGTACACATGTACACACACATGAATGCACACACACATACACACACATGAATTCACTCCCCACATCTCAGCTTCTCCAAAAGAGTACATTTTTTCACCCTCATATTTTCTTTTTCATTTTCTCATGTACACAAACGTTTGTGTGGATATGTTTGATTTCTCTTCTCTGAAACATGGGAGGAAGGAAGGCCCTTCCTCAGTATTTTTCTTTCAAATCTCTCAGTATTTCAAAGTAAGTTTTCTTAGAACAAGGAAGTCTTCATATATTAATCATAGTGCAGTTATGATAATGCCTCCAAACTTCATCTACAGTACATGTATCCTATTTTTTCTTTCAGTGTGATTATCACTTTTATATAATAATTCCCCTCACTTTTTTTAACACAGCACATTTTCTTTATCCATTCGTTAGACATTTGGGTTGTCTTTATCTGTTGGCTAGTATGATAGCATTGCTGTAAACACGAGTGCGTGCTTATCTGCTCAAGTCTCTACTTCCGGTTTGTTTCAGGGGTCAGGGGATGCACACCCAGAAATGAATTGCTCTGTCTAATGCTAACTCTATATTTCACTTTTCAAAGAAGTACCATTCCAAGAACCAGGTTGATTTTCACACAGCAGTGGCTGAAAATGCTCACCTCTCACACATGGCACCTACTCTCTGCTGTCACAACTATGCCATGGATAAAAATGATGAATCTAAGCCCTGTTCTCAGGGGAGCTGTTGACACCACCACTCTGCCCAAAAGACATCTATGTAGGGAGAGAGAACCTGGACTCTTGGGACTACCAGGGATTACTTCTACCAGGAAAGGAAAGATTCTTCCCCCAAATAAGTCAGGCAGAAGTGTTCCCCACATCTCTAGACCTGGATACAAAGAGAAGCACAGACCCACACAAATACAAATGGTTGCTCTGCCCCTCCATCTAATTATCATCCAGTGTCTCCATGCCCCCTGGGAATTGGAAACTTGTTTGTTCGAGCTGTCTATTATTACTCTTTGAGCAGTTAGAAGAATCATTTGCGTCGTTCATTAACAAGTATCACCTTATGGATTTCCAAGTGGTGGTTCTCTTTTAGCTAATGAGCCCCAATAGTGTAATACTTTGTGTATTTTATAAAGAGACAATTAAGCATTGGCTTGCTTTTATAGTTGATCTTAAAATAAATCATTTGAAATATAAAAGAGGAGGCTGAAGAACCGGCACCTAGAGCAAGTGCCTGTGGGAGAATCAGGGAAGCCAAACCATTCTCCACCTAATCTCTTCTTGCATACATGTGTAATGCCCAACTGACAGATTGCAGGGTCCTTCAGAATTTCCTTGCTGACATTCCAGCTGCACAATTACTGAGCTTTGAGGTGGGGTGTGTTTACTTCACATACTGAGAAGAGAACTGGACATACCTGAGCTTTGTCTTTGTAGGCCAGGAAGAGGCAAGAATCTCCTTTCCTGCCAACTCATCTACTAGTTTTAAATGCCCTCAATTTCCCTTCATGTTGACTGACCCCCGTGATGCACTGTTTTCATGTCCTGAGCCTACTCTTGGGGACAAAGAACCAACAATTCTGTTTCATATGCCTCCTCTGCCCATGACTCCCCTAGGCTTGACCTCATTGGACAGTCACAGAAATGCCAATGACTGACAGAAAACTACTGTCAGACAGAAAGGCCTTGCTACCCTGTAAGTGAGGATGGGAGAATTACAGACTCTACCCTACACTTCCCAAGGACAGGATTTTATCAGTAAGAGGTTTTGCCATAACCACCCCATCCCCACCCAGACTTCAGACCTGCTAAACATGGTCAATCTTAACACTGCAGAGAGTCAAATATGCAGAAGTCACTTGCCCTGATTGTGATCCAGGGCCATCTATGAGCCACCAGGTGTCCCTGGGAAATGGAGATTCACCAGGGCCCATTGTTCCCCTATATAGAGTAACACCAGCTCCTTCTTGGTCATCTCGCAGATGCTTCCCCCAAGAAAGACATTATCCCCAGGGATGGTCTCAGTCATAGTTACCCTAATGGCTCTCTAAGGGGTGTGGTCAGACTTCTCTTAAAAAAAAGATTTGTTTGCTTATGTGTGTGTACCTGGGTGTATAAATGCGTACAATGTATGTTCAGGTGCCTGCAGAGGCCAGCAGATGGAATTGTATCTCCTGGAACTGGAGTTATACATAGTTGTGAGCTGCCAGCGGGTGCTGCAAACCAAAGCCAGGCCCTTTAGAAGAGCACAAGAGCTCTTAACCACTGAACCATCTCCAATTCTGTAGCCAGCCTTCTACGACTACAGCCACCCCCCCACACCAAAAAGGAATTTCTTACCAAGATGACCAACAGGGAGATTCTTCACAAACTCTGTATAAAAACTTAGATTTGATCTCCTTTTTTGGACCTTGGGAGCTCGGTTCAGTGCTCCAATGTGGGTCTCTGTTTCTATCTCCATCCATCGCCAGATATTTGGGGGGGAGGACCTTGGTCATCCCACAAGGCAGGGAACCCTGACTGCTCT
>LOEQ01005220.1:36356-59981 GCA_001685075.1 Bramus lutescens
AAGGAAGGAAGGAAGGAAGGAAGGAAGGAAGGAAGGAAGGAAGGAAGGGAAATATACCCAAGCTGAACACCCTGGGAAAGGGGTGGAAAGAATCTAAGAGCTTGCGGATGGGAAGGGGTGATGTGATTGCCACATTCTGGACAGGATGTGGCCATCACACCCAAGAACTTGCAGCAGCTATGGCTACCTGCACAAGGTCAAGTCGATGAGATCCGTCAATATTCCAACAGGCAGAACTAATTGAACTCAGTGGGTTACAGAAATAAAATAGGAAAGAGGGCAAAAGTTGGGAGTGCCTGAGGGGTGTGAGAGGGGGAATTGGAGTGGGTATGATCAAGATGTATTATTTGCTTGGATAAAACTATCAAAGAATAAAAGGCATTCTACTCAAAAAGAAAAAGGAAATATCCCCAAGCTGTTTTCTAAGTTGAAAACGTACAGAATAACTAATCTCTTGTCTTAACACTGGAGAAAACAAGCATCCACAATGACATTTGCTTGTATGTTCTAATTCCTGAAGTAACCCACATAGACATTTGCATGCTTATAAATTTAAATCATTGTGGAATCTCCAAGACACAGTAGCCCCTTCTCACAGATGCCTTCTAGGCAAAGAGGTATGGACAACTGAGGTTAAAAAATGTTCTTTCCTCGGAGCCTAGCCTAATGGTACAAGCTTGTAGTCCTGGCCACTTGGGGCAGAAAGATCTCAAGTTCAAACCCCATTTTGACTACAGAGTGAGTTCAGGGGCAGCCTGACCTTAGGCTCTGTCTCAGAAAATAAAAGGTAGGAGGCTAAGGTGGAGGTCTGGTGGTAGAATGTTTCCCTGGCAGATGCAAAGCCCAAGGTCAGATCCTCACTGTATCCACTCCAAGCACTCACCCCCCAAAATATTGTTAGCCAGAGTTTGGGATTTGAACTATGTAGAGGTATTGGCTATTCAAAAAGCATTATATTGCTAAGTTCAAAACACTCAGGAAGAGGCAAAATGGGATTCAAAACACCTATGTGTGACTCCTCAGCTACACCCTGCCTTCTTGGGCATCAGCATGTGAAAGGGACTCCTAACAAGGAACAAGAAGTTCCTAATGGGGCAGCAGACAGGACTGTCCACCTGGCTGGACTGCTGATTCACAAATTGGATCCCCAGTCCATTGACTGCATTAGATGGGGACCAGGTGACCCTGAGGCAGGATACAGAGAAGAAAGAGCTGATTCTCGAAGAGATCCAAGTGCCCTGACACCTACCTCCATAAGTGACATCCCAGCAACATGTGAGTCTTGCATGTCACCTCCAGCTTGCTCCAATGATGAGCTCCTGTCACTTCCAAGTTGGAAAGCAGGAGTTTCTAGATTCTTCTTGGTTCTAGATGATCTTTTAGGAGGTCTTCTCAAAATCAGACTCTGATGACCCTTTCTGGGTGCCTGTGTCTGGTCATCAGACTCAGATAGATGTAGACTTTTTCAGATGCCACATATAAGGTCCTATGTGGCACTGGCGTCTCCATCCCCCACCCAAACTAGGTACAGGAGGGTGTGACATAGTATTCACTGGGTGAATGGCGAAACTGCCAGAACAAGCAACTCTTTTAATTTCCATTTTACCATAAAATAAATTAATGTGACTAGAAACAGCATATTAAAGAGAAAACCCAAGGATGACAAGCGATGACAATTGACAAGAAAAAGGCAACCAATGCAGAGCAGAGCTAAGGATTCCCACAGCTTTACAGTTATCAGCCATTTTGACCTGTGGTCACTAGGTTTATATGATACAGCTGTCCATCAGTCTCCAAGCCTGGGGCCAAAGAGGGTCTTCTGTTGGATCCTATTAAAAATGAAATAATATGGTAGTATTTAAAATTTAGTCCTATTAAAAATGAAATAATATGGTAGTATTTAAATTTTTTAGACTTAGTTCCTTTGTGTGTATGAGCATTAGACTTAGTTCCTTTGTGTGTATGAGCATTAGACTTAGTTCCTTTGTGTGTATGAGCATTTTGCATGCATGTATGTGTGTCTGTTATGCTCATCCTTTGTGTCTGAAGAGTTCAGAAGAAAGCATCCAATCCCCTGGGATTAGAGATGTTTGTGTAGATGCTGGGAGCTGAACCAAGGTTCTCTCTAACTGCTAGGCCATCTTTCCAGCCCCACTTGGAGCCTGTCCTGGAACTAGCTTTTGTAGACCAGGTTGACCTGAAACTCACAGAAACATGCCTACCTCTGCCTCGCAAGTGCTGCAGTCTGGAAGATGGATCCACAGGTAAGAGCTTTTGCTGCTCTTGCAGAGGACCCAGCCTAAGATCCCAGAATTCACTTCATACTGCTCACAGCCACCTGTAACTTCAGCTCTGGATTATCCGATACTCTCTTCTGGCTTTTGAGGTCCCTGTACTCAAATGCACATGCCAACACACAGATACACACCCATATACATAATTTAAAAAATAAAAATTAAAAAAAAAAACAAAGAGTTGAAGTTTGACAGAAAATACTTCATGATTTGTAAAGTTGTATACATGGGGACAGCTTAGTCCTCCGTCACACTGTATGACATTCACTGCTGCATACCTCCTCACTAATAGATTCTCCAGTTAGGATGCTTACTAGAAGGGTGCTGAGCTCTCCCCATCTTCCAAGACTCTGCATGAGCTCTGCTTGGCTAATCCCACTCAGGGGAGTACTTTGGTAGTTAGAAGTTTTAAGGGGCCCAGGGAAGAAAGGTAAAGAGCAGGCTCATGAAACGGTAGCATTCAAGTTCTGTGTCCTGGGAAGTTCAAAGAGTCCAGAGAAACGATCAGCAGTCATCAAGCAATGCTAAGCAGTCCCAAGCTATAATCCATTCTATCTTGCCCTAAAACATACTCGCAGAGCGCTGTTCCTTACATTTGAATGTCCCGAGGGAATTTCTTCTGCGATGTTCCTAAATTAGGGAACAGAGGATGTAGCATCCAGAGGGTCTCTGCTATACTGCACAGGTGATGAATACAGGCTCCAATAAGCTGACATCTGAGGACCAGAGACAGTTCACAGGCAGTGAGTCTCCACATCAATGCCCAAATCCTTCAAAGCAAAATGAGCTTGACTAACACCCCTGCTGCTGTCTGGACCAGTGTTACAGTACAAGACTCGCCAGACATGATGGTAATAGGGGAACAAGCCCATCTCCTGGGTCTGCTTGATGTGTAATAGATAAAACTGCCAACTAAAACAGCCAAACCCAGAGTCAACCTGAGAAGGGACTGCATGAAGGCATCTATCAGGTGTCATCTGTGTAACAACCTACCATATGATGCAAACCAGAAACGGTCTTACAGGGCCAGGGTGCAGGGAGCAATTCCTTAAGTTCCTCTGGGGTTGGGAGCATTGACGAGCACCATGGGGAGCAGAGGGGTAAAATAGCTGGAACCGCCAGGTTTGGCCAGAAATCTGAGAGAGGAACTGGAACTCCCTATCGCTGTGATTCCCCTACACACACTGGCTTTCAGCTCTGTATCCGTCGGCCTTCAAAGAATAACGCTGCATAACGGCCTCATACCGTTACATGCATTGTTGTGGTCAGAAGGTCTGTGGACGGCCTGGGTTCGGTTGTGTTTTAGCTTCAGCTGGGGTTGTCCTCTTCACTGTGCCCCTTCCCTGTCTCCTTCTGTGGTTTACTTGCTTATGTGCATTGATATTTTGACTCTATGTAGACATACATACATATGTAAATACATACATAGATACATACATGTCTTGTGAGGGTGTCAGGTCCTCTGGAACTGGAGTTACAGACAGTTGTGAGCTACCACGGGGGTACTGAGAATTGAACCCAGGTCCTTTAGAAAAGCAACCAGTGTCCTTAACCGCTGAGCCATCTCTCCAGCCCTTCCTTCTATGGTTTCTATAAATGGACAGTGGTGACCTGGGGTACATACTTGTCACAAGAGAAAGCCCAAGGATGCTTACCCTCTACTCATATCACATCTGAGAAACCTCACGGGTCAAAGCAAATGGCACACACAAGCCCAGAGTCCAAGAACCTCCCTCTGTTCGCAGGAAACCAGTGTGAATGAAGAAGACTCCCTCCCAAGGTTGTGATCTGCCTCGGCAGTCACATCCCTTCCAAGCTGGAGGTTCACATGTAGATCAGCCAGCCCCATGCTGCTACACAAACAGCTCATCCTCTGCAGCTTCTCGTGGCTTATGTTCTACGACAGAAATGGCCAAAGTGATGGCATAGGCTTAAAATTCTCTCTTCTCAAGGAAGGGGGGTGGGGGTCCTGAGGCTGGGGCTACATGTAGCCGAACAGGAAGACCCAACTTTGTCTATTTCAACACTTCTCATCATTGTTGGTTACCGGGCTCCCCAGCACCTCACATCCATGGCTGGAAGCAGAGCCATTGGCTGGGCTCCACATCAGACAGACTCCTGTGCAAGACATGTTTTTATCATTAAGCCCCAGATAACGGATAAAGCAGCAGACTTTTTGAGGTGACTTCCTCAGGAAACATGCTGATTTTAACCACCTGGATAGAGCAGATGTCCTGGTCTTCTTTTTATCTCGTTGAACACCTTTATTGATTTATTACATTCTCTTAACATGTGTAAAGACTGATACTGTGTGCTAACTCATGAAGCCTCCCCGGGGCCCAGGAATGGGGACAGGGGTGACAGAAACAGGACACTTTTTGTGCGCACCTGTTGAAAACAAGGTCATTCATCAGAAGCTTTGGATCTGTGAGTCATGGCAGGGTATGGTCCTGGTGCTCACAGAGCTAGGTCTGACGGAACGGGTGCCAATGCTGAATTCTACAGGAGTTTTGAGAGTGGAGGCTGGGGTTCCAGAGACTGGTGGGGCAGCTATGGGACAGTTTGAGATAGCAATCAGTAGGATGGGATCCGAATTCAAACCCAGTTCTCCAGAATCTGGGTTATATATGTCCAGAACGTTCACACACCTCCTCTCACAGACAGTTCTCCAGAGTCCTCACTTGGTCATATCTCAAGATGGCATAGATAAAGACCCATTCAGTCAAACTCCACCCTGACTGCCTAGACCACCTATGAGATAAAGTGTGTCACCTCTTAGGTATCTCATCCACAGAAAGTCCTGTCAAAGTCTGATCTTCTGTTTCTATAGCGAGAATGTAAGACACAGAGAGCGCTCACGTTCTAAGGGACCTGGCTGCCCATCTAGTCTAAGCAGCCTTTCCTGAGGCCTGAGATAAATGTCTATAGCTAAGCCTTATTTACCATCGAGCATTCATTGACAATGGGGAAGCTTTTGTCATCCTTGAAGACCTGGAAATTTCTTCTTGGGCTCTCTTACAGTGATCTGAGTTCTGCTTCTCTGCTCTTTCTATTTGGGGATCATTGATTTCCCCTTTGAAATGGGCATAACAAAGTCTCCCACAGGGGCTGGAGAGATGGCTCAATGGTTAAGAGCATTGCCTGCTCTTCCAAAGGTCCTGAGTTCAATTCCCAGCCACCACGTGGTGGCTCACAACCATCTATTATGAGGTCTGGTGCCCTCTTCTGGCCTTCAGGCATACACACAACAGAATATTGTATACATAATAAATAAAATTTAAAAAAAAAAAAAAGTCTCCCACAGGACAGGTATGTCTTCCCTTATGTGAGAATTTAACTCATGAGGCCCTTGAGCTTCCTCTTCTGCCTGTGAGATATTTCCCACCCTTCCATCACCCAGTACATGATCTAGGTTCACGTCTCTTCTCTGGACAAGTTTCCATTTCATTCTCCAAGAGTCAAGGCTGGAAGGCAGTGGTGAGTTCTCACAAGCCCCCCAGAGGGAAGCCTCCCTTCCCAGAAAGTACAGAACTGCGCTCTGTGCCTGACTCCGGATTGGCACTTCATGCACACTGTGGACTCAGAGGGGCATTTTTCCAGCCCAGCAGGTCTGTTTCACATACGTGGGCAAGCTGCAGCCTGGGTGTTCATGGGTTGCTACATCTGAACCAATCCTGGCACTGATTGTACACCTACCACAGCTCTATTTCGCTTTCCTCGACTAGGCTCTCGACTCCAATATGCAAAGGGCTGCTGTGGGTATTCTGTGTCTGCTAGTTTGCTTGCTGCCTGCATGTGCACTGGTTGTGCTTTAAAATGTCATAATACAATGACCTAAAAGAGAAAGTCTAACTTTTACATGTGCTTACATTTTAAATACGTTTCGCTTTTACCATTGTGAGGTGTAGAGAAGCCAAGTACGATAACACATACATGTATGGGGGAGACAGGGACAGGACTGTGAGGTCCAGGCCACACTACATACATGAAGCATGAATTCTAGTTGGTCCTAATAATAAAAACCTGGAGTCAGACATCAGGGTAAATGCTGAAAGATCAGAGAAGCAGAGCAGCCAGCCACTAGAGAGACTTCACTTCTGAATCCTCAGGCTGAAGGGGCGGAATCTTGTCTCCACAAATCTTCAGAGTGAATGCAATAAGATTGTGTCTCCACCTCCCTGGTGCTGGGATTAAAGGTGTGTGACTCCCAAGCACCAGGATTAAAGATGTGAGCCACCACCGCCTGGCTCTGTTGCTCTTTTAGACTAGGTCGATCTTGTGTAGCCTAGAGTGGCCTTGAACTCACAGAGGTCCATTTGCCTCTGTGTCCTGAGTGCTGGGATTAAACGTGTGTGCCACCACCACCTGGCCTCTAAGTCTAACTAGTGTGGCTAGCTCCACACACTGATCTTCAGGCAAGCTTTATTTGTATAAACAAAGTATCACCACACATACATAATAAGACTATGCCTCAAAATGAAAAAGAATACTAACAGGCAAAAAGAAGTTATGCTGGGCATAACAGAAAATGAAATACTAGTAATCTTGAATATGTGGACAATTACCCACCTTCGTGTATAATAAGATAAATAGCAATTACTCACCAGATATTTGGGGACCAAAAACTTCTAGAAGTGTAAAAGATATTCATTCATTAATTAGTATTAGTATCAGCATTTTTTAAATGCTCTATGAGAGCTATGTGCTATTTGCAACTTGCAAATGCAGGGGTGAACATAATGGCTCAACAGATAAAGGCATTTGTCACTAAATCTGGGGAGTTCAGTCTTTGGAACCACATGGTTAAGGAGAGAACTAACTCAAGTTGTCCTCTGGCCTCCACATGCATGCCTTGGCATCCACACACACACAAACATACAACAAATAAATAAACTTTACAAATGCAAAGAATAATAAAAGCGAACATGTTGCGTGTCCCCTTTTGCACTCTTGGGAATTTCTTTGAAAATGCATAAAACAAAAAATACCCTAGATGGAATCAATCAAGAACACTACAGATCTGCTTCTCTAAGACACAAAGGTTGGAAATGCTATAAATGCCCATCATCAATGAGATGGTGAGATCCATTATAGAAGATATAAAATGAAATGCTATACAGATGTTTTAAAATAGACCTCTACCTCATAACCATAATGAAGTCATCTTCCCTCCCTAGACAATTAGCTGGATTGAAATAATTATTTTCTCACACTAGATGTCAGGTATTTTAAGACTGACCCCCCATGAGAGAAGAAAGTAAAAATCATGTGTGCTTTAGATGTCTAACTTTCAGATACTTTTTAAATGTGTGTGTGTGTGTGTGTGTGTGTGCGTGTGTGTACAGATGCCCTCAGAGACCAGAACAAGGCTTAAATGCCCTGAATCTGGAGTTGCAGGCAATTATGAGCAGTCCGATCTCGGGGCTGGGAAATAAATTGTGGTCGCCTGCAGTGGCTGCCAGTGCTCTTAACTCCTGGGCCATCTCTCTAGCCCCAAACTTTCAGACACTTTTTTCTAAAGTCAAAAGATTTATATGCTCTGAACAGAAATTAGAGTGCGGAGCAAACACATTTGCATTATAACTGGACTAGGAAGACAGACTGAAGTTGGCGGTTAGGATAGCCAAGACTTTGGAAATAGAATGCTAGAGAAGAGGAAACCATGCAGAGAGTGGTTCCCAAAGACATCACAACCATGCCATGAATTTTGGCTGAGTACTAAGCAGTGTGTGTGTGGATGTGATTAGACTGTCCATAGCCCACAGGGGTGAGAAAACTGTCAGTGCTTCCAGAGGACCAGGAAAGGTTCAAGTGCTAACGAACCAGACTGGATAGATGCCCTTCAATAGCCGAGATGTTCCAGATAAATAGAAAAACCTTACACCTTAGGAGCTACACAAGTCCAATAAGCTAATCTAGATGAACCCTGATGACCTAAAAACAACATGATGCTGTTATTGCTCCAAGTACATAAACCACCCAAAGAATGGAATACAACAGTTTCTAGAAAGACATAATATCCACAGCCAAAGAGCATAATAGTCACATATCTAACAGTCTATCAAATATTACAGTCAAAAAGAAATAATAAAGTGCCACCAAAAGCTAGGAAAAATAAGCCAGTACAAATACAGCCACTAATGTCTCAATGACAGAATCAGCAGACAAGAACTTCAAAGCAATTACAAATGGCTCCAAAATTCTAAGGGAAAGCATGAGCATAATGAGGAAAAGCATCGAGACTAGAAAAAGAACCAAATGAAACCTTTGAAAATAAAAAATTATGATATTTGAAATGAAAATCACACTAGCTGATGTCAAAAGCATATTAGACATCACAGAAGGAAGTTCATGGAACCTGAAGACAGAACTTGAGAAATCATTTCATCTGATACATAAAGAGGCAGACGAGGGGAGGCTGGAAATAGGAGCTGACACCAAGTATCTACAGAAGCCATCTAACATATATGCAGTTGGAACATCAGAACCAGAGAGGGTGGGAACACACAAAGAAATAATGCCTGGTATCCTTAGAGATCTGATGCAAAGCTAAATCTACAGAGCCAAGAAATCTCGACAGATCCCAAATAGAAGTAATAAAATTATAATATATCACCTCACAATCAAACTGCTGAAACCAAATATATAAAGAGAAAAATGAAGAGAACTAAAAACTTGTAGAACAAAGGACTCTGAGTCCTCACAAGAAAAAAAATGCAAAATAGTGGAAAAAATCTTACATAAATGTCTTACATATAAAAAGTAATATAGTTGATAGATAAGATGGACAGACAAATGAGATGGATAGATGATGGATGGTGAGCATGACTGACTGGCAGGTGCATGCGTACAAATAAATATATTGGGCAAAGTAAGTAGATAGATAAATAAATGGTTGATTGATTGATGATCTATGATAAATGAGCTATCAAATTATAAATCTATACCTAGTAAAAAAATCTTTAAAAAGGAATGAAGTATGCTCATGCTCTTAAACAGAAAAGGGGGGGTGTAGTGATGAGGGGAGCGGGCCCCTGCTTTTCATCCAGCCCAGCTCCCGCACGGCTAGCTTATACCCNGGCAGTTTCTTTATTAGCCAATGAAAGTAACACATAGACAGATGACCCTCCTACATCAGGGGGGTTAAGAAAATTTATAGCCCATAGATCTGCATTACCGAAAATATTATTTTAAAATTCCTTCAAACGGAAGAAATGGGACACTAGACGAATTCAGACCTGCATGAAGGAAGGAGGAGGTACAGACACAGTAAGTATGTGGATTAATATGAAATATGTCTCCCCATTTTTAATTTCTTTAAAATATGATTAACTAAGGAAAACTATAACTCCATGCTTGAAGGATTACAACATGTATCCCGGTAAGAATTACAACAGAAGACAGAGAAGGAAAGGAAGTGCTCAGGTATAAGATTAGTGTGACATGCAGACATGATGTAGTGTTTGAGAGTGGGTTATGATCAAACCAAAGATGCTTGGGCAGTCGCTTAAGGATGAGAAAAGAACAGTAAGAGAGAAAGAGAAGATAAGAAAATGGTATAAAGGATAAAAATGCTAAAATAATTTCAACCAATTAAGAAATCATGGGTACAGGAACACAAAATAGACAACACAAAGAAAATAAATCGCAAGATGTCACATACAAGCCCAACTATGTCATCACTATGACAATATTAAATAGAATAATAATCAAGTAATTTTACCAACTAAAGAAAGATGCTTCCAAACAAAATAAAAATAACTATATTTTATCCTAGGAATATACATTAAGTATAAATACACTGATAAAGTTAAAAGATGAAAAATTTGGACTGTGGCTAAGAGACAGAACAGAAAGTGTGTTTAGTGTATGGATGGCCCTAAATTCAGTCCTAGCACCAAAAGAAATTTTAAGCTGGGCAGTGGTTGCACTCGCCTTTAATCCCAGCACTTGTGTGACCAAGGTGGGCAGATCTCTGTGAGTTCAAGACCAGCCTGGTCTACAGAATGCTCCAGGACAAAAAAAGAAAGAAAGAAATTTTAAAAATAAAGCAATGGAAATGTACACTGTGACAATAAAAACCTAATAAAGCGAAGTGTCACAGTCAAAATTAGCACATTTGTTCACATAGAAAGAAGACATGCAATAATAATAATAAAGTTAGCTAATTGGTGGGCTATGGTATTCCTGAATGGGTATGCACCTACTAATACAACTTCATATCACACGAAGCAAAAGCTGGCAGAACTAAAATGAGAAATGGAGAAAATCATAATTATAATTGGGAATTTTAACATACCTCTTATTCATTAATAAAACAAGTGGAATCACTAATAATACAGAATTCTGAATAAAATTGGCAACCAGATGAACATAATCGGTGTTCATGCAGTGTACCCAACAACTGCATATTCTTTTCATAAGTGCTTCTTATACAAGCATGAGGAACTGAGCTTAGATCCCTAGCACTCGTTAAAAAAAATGAATTAAAACAACATAAAGAACCAGGTACAGTGGTGCCTGCCTGTAATCTCAGCACAGGGAGTACAGAGACAAGAGGGCTGCTGGAGCTTGTCGGTCAGCCAGTCTTGCTGAATCAGTGAGCTCTAGATGCAGGGAGGGAGTCTGGTTCAAAAATTAAAGTGGAGAGAGTAACTGTGAAAGACACCCAATATTGACCTCAGAGAGAGAGAGAGAGAGAGAGAGAGAGAGAGAGAGATACTAACACATAAATTCACATATCATATAAAGATATACCATCTCCTAGATTACCAAAAATTTTTCAAAAACATAAAAGGACTAAAAGCTATAAAGCATGTCCTTTTTCTTACATGAAACCAAACTAAAATGCAGTAGCAAAAAAGACACCCAGAAATTTTCCAACTACTTAAAATTGAACATCACATGTTTTTAAAAGTCCATGGATTAGAAAAAAATAAGTCAAGCCAAATGATGTTTTTAAATACCAAAATCAGTATAACATACAGTTAAAAACCACTTTTAAAGACTCAGAAAAGAGACATCATCAAATTAGTCATTTGTAAGCTTCTAATTTACAGAAGAGCTAATGAATCTCGATAAAGAAGGAAAAAAGATGAAGGAATAGATATCAACAGAACAAATAAATAGTCAAGAAAAGCAGTGAAATCAAGAGTTGTTCAATTCAAATATTGGCAAGCTTGATGAACCTTTAGCTGTACTAAACGAAGAAAAAAATTGTGAAGACAGAGACAGAACGGACAGTAGAGATCCTACAGATGCCAAAAGAATAATAAGGAAATTCCATATACTTCATGCCTATAAATTCAGTAACATCTATGAGACAGAAATGTTTCTGAACATATAAACTGTGTTCAAAACTAAAGAAAATATTATGTTTCTATGTCACCCTTTAATCTGTTTAAGAATAGAATTCATGAAACTGGGGAGATGGCTCACTGGTTAAGAGCACCTGCTGCTCTTCCAGAGGACCCAGGTTTGATTCCTGGCACCACACAGTGTCTTACAATTGTCGGTAACTCCGCTTTCGGAGGATCTAACACCCTCTTCAGGCCTCCACAGGTACTGCATACACATGGTGCACAGACATACGTGCAGGTGAAACACCCATACATAAAATTAAAATAAATAAATCTTTAAAAGTCTCAAAAATTTGAATCCATAAACAAATCCTGCTAGGAAAATTGCAGAGAAGATTACACTGTTAAATTCTAACAAATAGAAGTTAATACAAAATTAATTAATATGAATTATAGTCTCCATAGAGACTACAAACTAACCAATATCTCTCAGAAGTATAAAAGAAAATATTCTGTGAAATATTCTCTGTGTATGTGTGTGACTGTGTACTGTGTGAGTGTGTATGTGAGTGTGTGTGTATGTGTGTGTATGCTACTGTGTATGTGTATGCGTGTCAAAGTGTGTATGAGTGTATATGTATGTCAGTGTGTATGTATATGACTATGTATGCATGTATGTGTGTTTTGTGTGAGTATGTATATTAATGTATATGTGTGTATTTACTGTGTGTGTCAGTGTGTATGTATGTGTTTATGTGAATGTGCATGTATTTGAGTGTATGTGAGTGTATATGTATGTCTGTGTATGTAAATTATGTGTATGTGTGTAGGTATGTGTGTATGTATATGACTATATATGCATATATTGAGTATATGAGTGTGTATTTGAGTGTGTGTGCGTGTGTTGTATGTGTATGTCAGTATGTATGTATATGTGTATGTGTTATACATGTGTGTGAGTGTGTATGCAAGTGTGTATGTATGTGTGTATGTGAGTGTATGTGAATATGTGTATGAGTGTGTATATGAATGTGTGTATGTGCTGTGTATATGTGTATGTATGTGAGTGTATATGTAGGTGGGTGTGTATGTATATGTGTATATGAGTATGTATTTGTGTGAGTGTGTGTGTGTACCAGTGTGTGTGGGTCAGTGTGTGTGTAACTGGGCTAGGGATAGAACCGCACAACCAGGCAAGTGCTCTACCACTGGGTTACACTCCAAGATCTTTAAAACATTTTTTAAAATTTTAAGACACAGTCTCCTTAAGTTACCTCGACATAACTCTAAGCCCAGGCAAACCATGTTCTATGGTCTTCCTTCCTGGTTCCAGAATAATTAGATTATGGGTCTGTGCCACCAGGCACTGAAAAACAAATACTGTTGATTTAAGAACTAAATCCTGGGCCTGAGGAGACAGGCGAGCGTCAGACAAGCCCAAGCACAAGACCCACTGTGATTTCAGCCTTAGAGCATAGAGAGGGAATCCCCCAGAGCAAAATGGTAGCAAGGCCAGCAGTGTGGGTCAATCCTGACCTGATAGAGAAATCCTGCCTCAAAGAATTAGGTTGAAGGGCAATCAAAAAAGAGTTCCTGGCACCAACCTTCCCCCCCATACAAACGCACATACACACACGTGAAACACACATAAACACATGAATGCAGACTCTTTTTCTCTGCATGCTGCTGAGGATTAAATCCAGGGCCTTGCACAAGTCAAGCAAGAGTTCTACCACTGAGCTCTACACCCAGCTCTTAATAAATATTAACAAGTGCAGTGCAATCTAAGCAGGATGACAAGGTCTGCATAAAATTTGAAAATCCATAGAACGTGCTATATTAAAAGAATAAAGGAGAAAAATCACATAAGCAATTTATACGTGTAGGGGGGAAAGCATTTGACAAAATCCAACACAGAGCTATTGTTTTGAAAAGTAAGGAGAGAAACCTGTAGACAAAAAGGAGCGGAGGGAGCATCCTCAGCCTAGGAAACAATCCAGGAAGATCACGCGGTGAACATGAGTCTCACATGAGCTCAGACATGGTGAATATGAGAATAGAAACCATTTCTATTCAATACTGTGTTATAGAGTCCAGCTGATACAATTAAGCAATAAAAGGGGGGAAAGACATTAAGGAAAGCTAAAATGGCCTCTCTGGGCAGCATCCATGCTTGCCCAGAGAGACTTAATTAATCCACAAAACAGCCATGGAAGTAAATCATTTAGCAAAGTCAGTCAATTCATAAAAACCAATAGTGGGGTGGGAGCTAGAGCCATGGCTCAGGGGTTAAGAGTACTGGCCTGTCACAACTGCCTGTAACTCCAGCTCCAGGGGATCTGACCCCTCTTCTGGCATTCTCAGCCACCAGGCATACATGTGGTACACAGTACACATGCAGGAAAAGCAGCCATACACTAAAATAAAATAACAAACCAATTGAATTAGCAGGAAACACTTCAAAATTAAGTTTAAAATCATTTTTAAATTGCAGCACCATGAAACAAGTCTGCTTAAAAATACAAATTTTCCGATGTATGAGACTGCTGTGCTGATGTGTAAAGCTTTGCCAAAGGAAATCAAGACCTTCTGAAAGAAATGAACTAAATAGGATACGCGGTGTTCACAGCTGAAACGCTCAATATGGTTACAGTGCTGATTCACCCCAATTAATCTGTAGACTTTAGTGCAATTCTAATAAAACTCCCAATTGTCTTTTCTTTTAGAAACTGAAACACCAACAATTAAATTAATGTAGAGATAATATTGGACAGGCAAAATAATTTTGAATTTATAAAATATGATAAAGGAGACATATTACTTGATTTCTTATTATGCAACTAATTATATAAACCACACACATACAAGTGTATATGTGGTTTACATAGATACTAAAGTAATTAAAATGGTGTGATATTAGAGTAAGAATAGACACAGAGTTAAAACTGTGAGTTTGTGCATTGTGTGAATGTGTGTGTGAATGTGTGTGAGAATGTGTGTGAGTGTATGTGAGTGTGTTTGTACATGTAAGTGTGTGAATGTGTGTGTGAGTGGGTGAGTGTGTGTGAGTGTATGTGAGTATGTGTACATGTGAGTGTGTGTGAATGTGTGTATGAATGTGTATGTGTGTGTTTGTATGAGTGTGTATATGTGTGTGAGTGAGTGTGTGTATGTGTGAATGTATGTGTGTATGTGTGTGAGAGAGTGTCTATGTGTGAGTGTGTTCTATGAGTATGTATGAATGTGTGTGAGTATGTGTGTGTGACTGTGTGAGTGTGTGCATGTGAGTGTGTGAATGTGTGGTGTGTTTGTGTGAATGCATGTGTATACATGTGTGAGTGTGTGTGTGACTGTGTGTGTGAGAGTGTTACATGAATGTGTGTGTGTGTGTGTACATTTATGTGAAGATCAAAAGCCAACTTCAGATGTCTTGTTCAACTGTTCTCTGCCTTATTTTTTGAGACAGAGTCTGTCACTGAGTCAAGAGCTCACTGATTTGGCCAGACTGTCTGGCTCACAAGATTCTGGGATTCTCCTATTTTATCTTCCCAATACTAGGATTCTAGGGAAGAGCCTAGTTTGATCCCATGGAGCCTCCACATCTGTCAGTCTAGAGTTCATGAGTTTCCACGAGCTTGGTTGGTTGTCTCTGTAGATTTCTCTATCACCATCTTGACCTCCCTTGCTCATAAGATTCCCCTGGAATCAGATTGGTGAACACCCCAACTATTATCAGAGAGCCTTCATCCAGTAACTGATGGAGCCAGGTGCAGAGATCCACAGCCAAGCACCACGCTGAGCTCCAGGAATCCAATCAAAGAGAAGGGGGGAGGATATCATCTCTTCTTTTCTATGACTCTTATGACCAGACATGGCGGCATATGTGCTGTATTTCAGCACTTCAGTGGCTAAAGTGGGAGATTTTCCTCTTGAGGCCAATTGGACTACACAGGGGAGCCTTGTTTTAAAAACCGAGCAGCTCAGGAATAGTCTGCCTATGCCTTTAATCCTAGCACTGGGGAACTGAGACAGGGGGATCTCTGGGATCTCTGACCTCTGTGTTCAAGCAGCCAGTTATGCATTGCGATTGCAGTCCAGCCAAGGTTCAACAAAGAGACTCTGCCTCAAAACCACACATTTACATATGACACGAAAGTGAAATGAAAGCTGCTTAAAAGATAAAGAACTAGTAAAAACGGAAGGTGGAGGACTGTGGAAAGAGAATCCGGCCAAAGCATGTATGATCGATCTTATGAAAACGTCTTTAGGAAGCCCATTACTACATACAATGAATATGCACCCATAAAAATATTAAAAGGAAATCTTGACCTGTAATACAATATGCTCCAACTATAAGCTCTAAGCAAATCATAAACCACATGTGACCATGAAAATTAGGCAGGGGGTATAGTGAAGTTGGAATGCTATCCTAGCGTGTGAAAAGTTCTGGGATTGACCACCAGCAATACAAAAATATCAATGATAACTTGCCTGTAATCAGCACCAGGGGGGCTAAGGCAGATGGATCTCAAGACTGACACTGATCTGAAATACATAGGGAGTGTTTCTCATGTAACAACAGTAATATTAAATATTTCTGTCTTCTCAAGAGTCTATTAATAAAAATAGTTGGGTTGTCACTAAATTTGCTCTGAAGTTGATGCTCCTGGTCAAAACACACTATCTATTTGATGCCTTCTTCCAGAAGAAAAAAGAAAATACAAAGAGAGAGAGAGAGAGAGACAGAGACAGAGAGATCCAAATAGACAGTTAGGGCCTTGAGAGATGGCTCAGCAGTTAAGAACACTTGTTCCTGTGGAAGGCCCAGGTTCAGTTTCCCGCACCCCCATGGTGGTTTACAACCATCCATAACTCTAGTTCCAGGGATTTCTGTAGGTGGTGACTGTTCATTCATTTCCCATGTGCCCAGACCCAAATAATCACACATAAATTATATCAATTACAACACTATTTTGCCAATAGCTAAGGCATATTTTTAGCTAACTCTTTCATCTTAAATTAATCCATAATTCTTGTCTGTGTCAGCCACATGGTTTGGAACCTTTTATCAGTGAGGCATTCTCATCTTGCTTCCTCTGCATCTGGGTGACAACTACAGACTGAACCTTTCCTCTTCCCAGAATTCTACTGTTCTGGTTGCTCCACCTATACTTCCTGTCTGGCTACTGGCCAATCAGCATTTTATTAAACCAATACAAGTGACAGATATTTGCAGGGTATAAGACCATTGTCCCACAATAGACTCCTTCCTCTTACCTCTGAGGAGGGGTGGCTCCCAGCATGAATTGGGTTCACATACACACATTTGGGCAAAACACTCATACACATCAAAATATATATAATAATTTTTAAATGTGCTTTAGAATATATAAAAAATCTTCTGTGACTCAATAAGAAGACAACTCAGTGGGGAACATGGACAAAAGATTCAAATGGATGTTTCACCAAAGATGACTAATAAATAATACAGTTGTGAAAAGATGCTCAATATTATTATAATTATCATGGAAATCAAATGAAAACCATAATGATATTACCCCTCCACAATCACTTCACTACTAAACATGAATAAAACAGATTATAGCATTAGCCCTGTTTAAGCTGGGACTCCATTCCCAACAAGTCCCCACTTAGGAGACTAGAACTTAGTTGGACTGCGAAAGGGATCTTCTCAACTTACAGCCAAAACAACACCGAACGTGGCCACTAGTCTGAGATGTGATCCTGCTGGTGAGAGAACTTGCTGGAAATGAGACGATTTTGCTGCACCAATTCACGAAGCGGAAACATCTCACAACTCAGCTACCATGATGACAATGGCACCCACAAACAATGATTCATTGGCAAAGGATTCTGAAATTGCCATGGTCTTCCTCCCCTCAACGTAAGAACTACTTCAGAGCAAAGTTCCCAGGGCCAGTGAGAAGCCTCAGTGGGTGAAGACACTTGCCACTAAGCCTCACTTATTTGCCTTTGATCCCCAACCTCCCAGGACCCACCCACCATGGTAGAAAGTCGTCCTTGGACCTGTACGTGGATGCCATGGCATACATGCATTCACACACAACAACAACAACAATAACAATAATAGTTATTAATAATAATAAAATAATAAGGCCTGACCCCCAGCTCAAACTTCACCATTGAGGGGCTGAGACCTCAGACAAGTTACATGCCATCTGGGCACCTGTCTCTTCCTACATGAAGGGGGGACCCATTTCCCCTCCCAGAATTGTCATAGCAGTCGTGAACCGAGGATCACTCAGCATGTGGCCCTGTTTTCCCTAAATGGCTCACGTGACTATCGATGACAAACCTGTGTGGCTTCCTGTGGTCTGCAGACCTATGTCAGTCTCATGAGCTGCATAACTTGTGGTTCTGTGACATGGTGCTTATACCGGCACTGGGCCTCTCTGTTCCCAGATCCTTTTTCCACTCTGCCCTGCTCAGTATCGCATCAGATACCATGCTCCAAGCTGTGCCAGTCAAAGAGAGATGTGAGAAATGGGAGGGCCAGGAAGAGGAGAAGCCATGGTCCTCCTACCTGTCTGCCAGAAGCATTGCTTCCCACTGAGCAGGCCCGCCTGCCTCTAGAACACACTGGACTTCAACATCATCCTCTCTCCCCTCCGTTTCGCTAGTTCCCCTGGGGTGGGCAGATGCTGGAAGTGACTGTCTGCCTGCTGGGCTCCTCCACAGCACTCACGTAACTTCCCTCTGCTCTGAGTAACTGGCAGGGTCCCTGCTTCCCTGGTCAGCTTAACTGCACAGATGGCTGGTCACCTGGTATGGAGGACCCCTGAGATTTGAAGAAGGTTTGTTGTAATTGCTTCCCCACTTGGGCAGAGCGCACTGTGAGTGCCAGTCTGTATCAATCCCTTTGCTCAGGAAGCTGCACATCCTCGGGTCCTTTTAGTAAAGAGCATGCTGCTAATTACTTATTACCCTAGAGGATGCTTCTGAGGCTTTGTGGCCAGATGCCTGGCTCTGGGCATTTGCTTAGCCGCTCGTCCCTGCTGGTGAGGCAGGCGGACAGAAAGTACCATCCTTTAATATAGCTCAGTTTTCCTGAATGAGACCCCTGTTTCCAATAGACCCTTCTCACCTCCAGACAGAGCTCTGGACACTTTGTTTCTTCCTGAGTAACAGAATTACCCTTTCCACCCTCCTACCTCACACTTTCTAGGTCCCAAAGCTCAGGCCTCTTGCTGCCTGTTGATTTTACACGCAACTTGATTTCCACTACATTTACACGGTGCTGGGTTCCAGGAGACAAGAGTTTGTCTAACAAATGTGCCCTTCTGGAATTGGCAACATATTGTCTGAAAATACAGAGCACTGTAGTGGTTAACCTGTGTGTGTGTCTGTGTGTGTGTTTGTGTCTGTGTGTGTGTGTCTGTGTGTGTGTGTGTCTGTGTGCATCTGTGTGTGTGTCTGTCTGTGTGTCTGTCTGTGTGTATGTGTGTGTGTTTGTGTGTGTGTCTTGTGTCTCTGTGTCTGTGTATGTGTCTGTGTGTGTGTGCATCTGCGTGTGTGTCTGTGTGTGTGTGTCTGTGTGTGTGTCTGTGTGTGTGTCTGTGTGTGTACATGCCTGGTTGCATGTGTGATCAGTGTAAAATCTCAGATGCAGGTCCTTACCTTCCACCTGTTTAAGACAGGGTCCTTTTTGTTGTTTGCCTCTGTTTTTGAGAGACTAGCTGGTTGGAGAGCTACCATGAATTTGCTCCCATCTCACCACAGAACTCTGGGATTACAGGTACATGCTACTGCACCCAGATTTTATGTGCATTCTGGGGATCCAAATTCAGAACCTTATGCTGTCCGGTAAGTACTTTACCTACTAACTCTTCTTCCTAGCCCTGTAACAGTTACCTAACTGTCAGGTTAACTGGGTTAAGAAACAGCTAGACTAGTAAAACACATGGCTGGGGGTGTCTCATTGAAGCAGGCAGGCCCAGTGAGTAAACTATGATGAATTCATAATATGACGGCACTATCGGGGGAGGGTATAAAGTAGGAGGTGGAGCCTATTGGGGAAATACAACACTAGGGTGTGTACTTAGGGGCCACATTTTGCCCTCTTTCTCCCTTCTCTGCTCCCAGGCCACCATGATGTAAGCTGTTCTGTCAGCAATGTCTTCTCTATCATGATAGACTGGACCTTCCAAAAGAGAAAGGCAAAACTAAAACTTTTTCCTTCCTTCCTTGAGCTGTTTCTGCTAAACAGTCTTTCCCAGGGATGAAACAAATTAACTAACAGTGGCACTTATACAAAAAAAAAAAAGTAAAAGCATTTAATCAGGCACAAGGCCTTGTCAGTGCACAAGCGCATTCTGGGCAATCGGTTCTCCTCACAGCTGCTTAAGGGGACGGGAGTTAGATGCCTAGAATGATGTTGTTCGTGTAGCACAGGATAAATGGTTATGTGTACATGGTCCTAGAAGGTAGCCGTGACAAGGATAAAGGAGTTCTCTTGACCACACAACAGAACTCAGAGAAGACAGGAAGTGAGAAAGAATGTTATTCACCCCGAAGCCCTGGTTTATTTTAAAAGATAACCAGGATACAGGCCTTTTCCTCATCCCCCATGAGCACATTGTTGGGGCTCCCAAATCTGAAAGCTCAGACACCTTCCTCCTGTGGTTAGCCATGTAATTTTTTGTCCATCACCTAAGATCTGACAGAGTTCAGAAGGGGTAAGTAGGATCCTTTATCTGGGCCAAGGACACATCACTCCATCACAATAGCATGTCACATCAACCTGTGTCTGGAAAATAAAACCTATATACAGAGACACAATGATAAATCTATCTGCAGGTCATCTGTGACTATTGAGACCCCTAGACCTTAGAAACATACAAAATAGGAATGATATGTATATTTTATTTTAGGTTTAAATTCAAGTATGTAAAAACATGTGGACTGAAGTATGTGAAGTAATGACTCTCGAGAAAGATAGTGTATTTGGATACATCTATGACTCTGTAGTACACATGCGATAGTCTATTTGGATACATCCATGACTCTGTGGTAGACATGCATAGCCAGAGAAGAGCATTCCATACATTAATGTCAGTATGACTATGCAGCGTTTTACTGAACAACCTTGTCCAGCACCCCTCTTCCTAACCCCAACCATCACACCAGGTCTGTGTATTGTGCTTTCTCTGCCCTGTGAAGAAAAGTCTCAGGTACTTCCCATAACCTCTCTTATCACCCTTTGACAGCCAACAAACCGGAGTCTCTGGTCAGTCCACCCCCATCTATTCTCAGCAATAAATATATCTTCACAACGAAGTTCCAACCTTCACACACACAAGGTGTGTGTTGGGCCAACCTTGGGCAGGGGCAGGATGGCATGGGATGGGGCCACAAGGCAACTCCCCTCTGGTTCTCAACCTTACGTATCCTGCCGTCTTCCACAAAACCTTTAGGAGAAGCTATCTTCTCCCTGACTTCGCTCCCAGGGAGAATCCAGACATATTTGAGAGCTGTACTTGGCTGTGATAGATTTCCAAAGTTCTCTCTATGCTACAGAGCTTTTATCTGTTTCTCTGAGTCTCCCCTGCTGGAAATCACTCCTTCTGCTACTGAGAAGACCCTGTCTCCTGCACTTCCAGTCCCCATTCAGACTTTGTGAAGTGAGGACATGCTGTCCTACCTGCCAGATTTCACATGTTCTGCCTACAGTTCCTCTTGACTCTTGAGAAGGTTCGTGCACCCACCCTGTGAAGCACAGGAACATTGGTCAAGTTTGCTTTTCTTCCATGAGTTCGTCTCCCTTGGCTTGAGACAGGAAGACCACCTGCTAGGTGGGATAGAGGGGGTCAGAAGGGGTCCTGACATGGGGAAACATACCAGGTTCTGAGAGGACTCCAAAACTTTGTCATAAACCCTTCACTACAATCCTTCCTATGAAGTATCACCTTAGCATCCATGTAAGGGCTGGGATGTAACCTAGAGGCAGAGGGATGCTTGCTTAGCATGCATGATGCCCTGGGTTCTATCTCCTGTATCACAAGGGGGGGACCTGTGGCTGACTCCCATGCTCAGTGTAGTTGGAGATGCTCTGACCACACCCGCTACTTCCAAAAATTACCTGATCACAAAAACACTCCATACTCCAGACTTACTGAATTATGTTGGGAGAAAGGCATGGAGAATCTCAGAATCAGCAGCAAGTCCTAGGATGTTCACCCAAGCTGTTTTCACTCCACTAAAAGCACTGGAAGCAGGCAGGTGGGTGCGTCTGGCAGATGGCAGCCTTGTCTTTCTCAAAAGCTGATCAAACGTAACAGCTGTTCCATCCCGGAGAAGAGACGCCAGCACATAGTTAAGTCACAGGTATAAATCTCCCTCGTGCCTAAGCCTGACAGCAGTGGGTGTCTGTTGTTCCCACCTCCCCAATCAGAAGAGCAGATTCCACCCCTCCTAGGAATGTGAAAGCGCCTAGTCAAAAGTTGGCAGCTCAGCCTCAGAAGTCCACTGCTCCAGGCAAAAAATGCCTTTATTGCTGTCTCGGGGAACCATTAGACTGTCTTTGCCAAGGATTTCCTGCCATAAATACTTCTGTTGTCTTCACTAAAGAAGTTGTTGATCTCAAACACCTTGGGCTGAGGTATTTCCTCTGCCTTCCTGTCCGTGTTCACCTGGGCTATGACTGAGTCTGAGGAGGACAAGTGAGTCAGGGAGAGGCCAGCTCTGAGAGGTGCCATTCTCCATCCAATGCTGTGTGAAAACCAATGTGGGAACATGTGTTAGTTGACAGGATTTTTAAAGCTAATATTTCTAAATTAGAGTGATAACTACAGGCATGCAGCCTTCCATGCAGCTTAACTGGTGATGTGTTCTAGAATATTCATGATTCTCCATCTGTGCAGAATAGAAAAAGAAATGCACTAGACTGAGTCTGGAGGCAGATTGCAAGCCTTGTTCTGCCACCATGTACCAGTCAGTGCAACCTCAAAACAGTTTTGAGTTTTGCCAGGTTTGTATTATTTACCTGTATGGTACCCACCATTATATCTGCTCAGCTGGCCTCTGACCTCAAGGGCTATTTGGAAGATCATAGGAAAAAAATGGCTTTGAGGCATGCCCTGAAAAGTGTTGTTGTATGTGAAAGGTCTTGAGGCATCCAAGCAGGAACAGACCCAGTACAGACCTCAGACACAGTGGAAAGAGGAGAGTGGACAGCACAATGACCCAAGTTGTGGTGTTGGTTTTCAATGAAGCCCAAATCCCTAGTGTGTCCATCTAAGGGTGTGTGATGTCACCCATTAAGCCAAAGCAAGTGGCCAAATGCATCTAAAGAATCATTATGTCTCCCTGGATAGATCAACACCCTCAGGATCTAAGTGTAGACTTGACATAGACAGAAACAGCTTGCAGTCCCCAGAGCCCCTCACACTGGTCAAGCACACACATTGTGCAGCCAGCTGGGTAGAAGTGGACAACCCAAGCCAGGGCCAAGCAAGTTGTATAGCAAGTAACAGAAGAAGCAGGATGTCATCACTAAGATGTGGCCACTGCACAAGGAGAATGGAACAGACAGCTAAGATACCCCTCCATGGTGTCTGAAGGGCCTAGCATTCAGGAAGTCCTTGGGAAATACCTACTGCAGAAAATACAATTGAAAAAATAAAAAAGAATGAAAAGGCAATTGGCAGCAGCATGTCCTTCCTGCCTATGACTTCTATACACAGGCTGGGCAAAGCAGGGATGAAAACACACCAGACTTTTGGGGAACCTGTTCTCTCTGGATGATACCTTGCTCAGCCTAGATAAAGTAGGGAGGGCCTTGCACCTTCCTCAAAGCAATGTGCCTTATTCTCTCTAAGGATTGGATGGGGTGGGGTGGGAGGGTGTGTGGAGGGAGTGGGAGGAGAGAGTGGGAACTTGGATTGGTATGTATAATGAAAAAAGATAGTGTGTTTTCTGAAAAAAGGAAGGAAAGAAGGAAGGAAGAAAGAAAAAGAGAAAGAAAGAAAGAAAGAAAGAAAGAAAGAAAGAAA
>LOEQ01005220.1:59986-77181 GCA_001685075.1 Bramus lutescens
AAGAAAGAAAGAAAGAAAGAAAGAAAGAAAGAAAGAAAGAAAGAAAGAAAGAAAGAAAACATGCCAGAGGAGACAGGTCAACACGTGGTTGGGCCCAGTCTAAAACACCTGTGCTGCTCAGTCCGGATCCAGTCTCAAGGCCTTGACTCAAAAGAATCGCCTGATCCAGGGTCACACACTTCCCTGTGTAGCCCATGTTCTAGGCATGGAGCAAAAAGACTCAGATGTAATGATAGCTTGTTTGTGTTTTAACAAATAAAACTTGCCCGAAGATCAGAGTGCAGAGCTAAGCCACAGAAGGCCAGGCAGTGGGCAGCACACAGCTTTAATCCCAGGACTTGTGGGGACAGACAGAGCTGAGTTCAAGGCTACCCCGGGCTACACAAAATTGATCCAGTGTAAAAGAGAGACAGAGCTCACACAAAGATGATCCCAGCACTTGGGATCCCACGCCTTTAATCCCAGCACTAGGGAGGTGGAGACAGAAGTGATATGGCTGGGCAGAGAGAGGAATATAAGGCGGGAGGAGACAGTGCAGTCTGAGGCAGTCAGTCCGAGGACAGGATCGCCCCTTCCATCTGAGAATCGGTAGAGGTAAGGACTCTCTAGTGACTGGCCACTTTGCTTCTCTGATCTTTCAGCTTTCACCACCTGATAGCTGACTCCGAGTTTTTATTATTAAGACCAATTAGAATTCATGCTACCCTCAGATTCCTAGGCTCCATCCACAACATCCCTGAAGGGCCTCCTCGTCCCCAGAGGTGCCCTGGAGTCATCTGTGGCCTCAGTTATGAAGCCCAGCACCTCCCTCTACCCAACCCTGCTTTCCTCACCCTTTGGCTTGTGCCCATGTGTACCTCCTGGGACAAGACAGTCACTGCAGGTCCTAACATGTAGCCAGTATGGACCCTCTGGCTGTCTCTGAGTTGTCTTCACGCTGGTGGATAGGCCACAGGACACACAGGCCCCCAGAATGAATGACAGATACACACTCTGAGTGTGGATAGAGGCAGCGTACTTGACTTTGCTATGTCACCAATGACTCCAACAATTAAACGTGTGAAGCTGATGTCAAGCAGAGTCACGCCGTATGGATCAGCATTTTGTAAGTAAAGACAGCTTTAAACCAGCACTCCATGTAACTCTGATTTTACTGCTTTGTCAGAAAAGCAGTAATTTGGGTAAAGTGATTTGACCTGGAAAATGTAAATATAAATAAAATGCAACCCTCTAACACAGAAGTATGTCCTCCGTGCTAAGATCTGTCTCAGGCTAAGGTCCTACCTAGCAAGCCTGTAGCCCTGCCCACGGCCACCCCAGAACTGGGTCCTTCGGAAGGCATTGCCGTCATCTGTGAGTGTGATTTGTTCTCACGTGAACTAACAAGGTCTCAAGAGCCCTCTCTCCCACTCCTTTGCAGCCATCCCTACCCCCACTCCACCATCTCTTGTCTTATCCTCAGGCCCTTCTCTCTCTGGTGAGCATGTCAGAAGCAGACCTGAACATGGGGATTTATTTCCTGGTAACTTCTTAGAGAGGGGCTCCCAAGAGAGACCAGAGGTACGACATTAGACAGGAAAGGCCTGGAAACTCTGCAAGGAGACGTTCAGGTGACTTTCCAGCTCTCACTGGGAGTCTTAGGGTGCTGGCTCCAGTCACAGCTCTGGTTTGTCCTTCCTGCCAGGGGAAACCACGTGGGCTCCTCTCCCTTCTTCACTCTGTCTTACTAGCCTCCAACCCCCAACTATGGGCGGGTGGGTGTGTCTGTGTGTGTGTGCGCATGTGTCTGTGTCTGTGGGGTGTGTGTCTGTGTGTGTGCGCATGTGTCTGTGTCTTTGTGTGCACATGTGTCTGTGTCTTTGTGTGTGCATGTGTCTGTGGTGTGTGTGTGCATGTGTCAGTGTCTTTGTGTGTGCATGTGTCTGTGTCTGTGGGGTGTGTGTCTGTGTGTGTGCGCACACATGTGTCTGTGTCTGTGGGGGGTGTGTCTGTGTGTGTGCGCACATGTGTCTGTGTCTTTGTGTGTGCATGTGTCTGTGTCTGTGGGGTGTGTGTCTGTGTGTGCGTGGTGTGTGTGCATGTGTCTGTGTCTGTGGGGTGTGTGTGTGTGCATGTGTCTGTGGGGGGGTGTGCACACACACGGCCACACAAACACATGTTTAGGTATGTGAGTGGGGGAAGCCTCAGCTCACATGTGATAGTCAGAGAACAACCTCAAGTGTGGCTCCTCATCTTCCACTTTGTTAGGGTCTCTAGTTCACCACCATACACCAAGCTACCCGGCCTTTGAGTTTCTCTTCAATCACACAGGAATCCTGACCGCTATTTTTCCCACCTCAGATCAGGGGCTCTGGACACTTCTGTACCCAGCTTCCTGAGGGTTCTAGGAATCCAAACACATACCTTACCCTCAGGTGGCAAGTGCCCCGTACCCTGAGTCCTCACCCCAGCCTCACATAATCATCAAGCTCAGCTTGTCAGGCCTGGCAGCAGGCTCTTTCACACCCCGAGTCACCTTGCTGCCTTCCTCCCCACTTTGTCTTTTGACAGAGCCTCTCCGTAAGACCTGGGAATCCTCAATCTGGCTATGCCAGATGCCCAGTAATCTCCAGAGATCTTGTCTCCGCCTCTCTAGAGCTGTGATTATTACCAACATGAACCATGTGGGTGCTGCGTGTCAAACTCGGGTCCTCAAGCTTGCGTGTAGGATCCTTGTACTGAGCTATCTCTTCGGGCCCATGAGCAGGGACTTCTGACTGCCCCAGAACATCAAAGACTGAAGCCATGAGCTCTCAGGCACCCTCACCACCTTGTGTGAATCACGTGATTCCAGCAGCTCGGTGCCAGCCTTGTGGGAAGTCGTATGTGCCCGCCACAGAAAAAGAGCCAGAGAAGTTAGGGGTGAGCATGTGACTAGAGCAAGGACCTCACATAGAACTGGGCATACTACTTGAGCAGCTACTTCAGGGAAAGTGTGAAGGCCTTCCACGGAGCACTGTGGTGTTGGGAAAAGAATAAACATCTGCCTGAAACTGGAATCCCAGCCTGCTCGCTACACTGTGATCATGATCAAGAGTCAGTACCTCTCTGAGCCTTTCTCACCATCTGTAAAATAACGAGACAAGAGAGCTCTCTGGCTCTCGGCATTATGGCTTGGTCAAAGAAGAATAAAACAGTAGAAGTGTTTGGTAAATTGCAGAGGGGTTCCTGTCCTGGAAGATGCAGCCTGCTGTCACCAACACCGTCAAGTCCTGTCCCAGCACTTGGCCTGGGATTCCCTCCCTTCTCCCCTGCCTGCTCTCCCTTGCCAACTTCATTTACTAGCTCTCCTCCTTCTGCACTGTGCACTGTTAAATTCCTAATTCAAAATAACCTGATAAAATGCTCTGGGGGGACTTGCTGCTTCCAAATAGATATACAAGGGTCGTGTTGGCCCCAAACACAAAAATGCAGGGCTGCTGTCACAGCTGAGGTACATTCCACAGGCCAGTAAAGCTCACCCCAGCCTCCAGCTCTCTGCAGCCAGCTCATTAAGACCTAATCACCAGGGGGCTGATGGAGAGGCCAGGTGGAGAAGGTTGTTTGTCCAGAAGTGCTCAGAGGAAATCAGCTCATCTGCAGACTCCTGGCCAGGGAAGGACCTCAGCCACAGGTCCTAGAGTCTTGCTCTCTTTCCCCTCCTTTCCTTTGGAGTCTGGCATGTGTATCCCCAGGGTGGGGATCCAAAGCACCAGCAACCGTGGGGGCTTTATGCACCTCAGAATATATACATGTTCAGCCAATATCCAGGGCCAGTGAAGAGGGGGCTGAAAGACTGCTGAGCTGTAGAGCAGAGACAAGTGGATCTCCAGAGGTTGATGGCCTGCAGCCCAGCCGAAACAGCCAACTCAGACCCTGTCTCAAAACTAACTGAGAAAGACATCCTGACTGCAACCTCTGACCTCAACAGGTATACACGCACATACACACGCTCACACACATACACATCACATACACACACATGAGAAACACAACCTGACTGCAACCTCTGGCCTCCACAGGCACACACATATGCACATCACACACACACACAAAACACACACTCACACATATGCACATCACACACACAAAACACACACTCACACATATGCACATCACACACACACACAAAACACACACTCACACATATGCACATCACACACACAAACATACACACATGCACATCACATATACACACATGAGAAACACATCCTGACTGCATCCTCTGGCCTCCACAGGCACACACACAGGTATACTCACACATATGCTCATCACACACGCATGAGCATACATACATCCAAAAGTACCATGAGGGTCACAATAGATGGAGATATCTTCTCTAATATAGGACGTTTGTGCAGTAGAAGAGGCTTGGTGACATCTTTTCTGTGACTACCTGCTATGTGTCAAATGAACACTCTCCTTGTGCCCAAGGGGCACATGGTACCATTGGTACAGATGAAGAGACCTAGAGACACCAACACAGGCAAATACTCATCCATTCGACAATGGTATCCTAAAGACAGCTGCTGAGTGCCAGTGGGTGACACACAGGACCACTCACGGAGAGCACCATTCCCTTACTGAAGCCCCACTTTTCTATGGACGGGAAAGCCTCTACCGTTTATCCCCAGCCGTGGAGGCTCCTTCCCAATAGTCTGAACTTGAGTTCCACTGGAAACACCGCAGAGAAACTGAGGCACAACACAAACCGGGGCTGACTGACGGTAACAGTAGCAAGCATGGCAGTCGCTGGGCCTGTGAGATGACTCAGTATGCAATTATGAGCATAGGAGTTCTAATCCTAGCACCTACAGGGCAAGCTGGGTGTCATACACACACAACCCCACCTATGAGGGACCCAAGGCCCTCCTCTGACCTCATCTGCACAGCTGCGCACAGGTGCCAACACACACACACTAATAAATAATAAATAGATAATCTTAAAAGAAATGGTTGTCACTTGAGTTCTGGACTTGCTTAGTGTTAGGGACAGAAGCAAATCCTACAGCTGTTGTCTCCACCCTGTCTCCACCATCCTCCCTGTCCAAGGTCACACAGTCATCAGGGAGTAGAGGCAGGCCTCACAGAGTATCTTCCACCATAACCCACACACTTGCCTCCAAAACAGTGGGTAACCAGCAAGCTCCTTACCCACTCTGGGCCACAGCTGCCCTATCTACAAGTTGTTGGTGCTGGACTGACTTTTCCACTCTTAACTACCTGGTGTCTTGACCTAGGGAAAAGGGTGTGATTGGAGATTATCACTTTAAACAAAATAAGCCAGACCAAAAGAACAAAATATGTATTTTCCCCGCATACCACATTAGCCATGGGCCTCTAGAGCAGTGGTTCTCAACCTGTGGGTCATGACCCCTTAGGTCAATTGACCCAATCACAGCGGTCGCCTAAGACCGCTGGGAAACACAAGTGTTTACATTACAATTCATAGCAGTAGCAAAATTATGGTTGTGAAGTAATAGGATTAATTATACGGTTGGGAATCAACCTCACAATGTGAGGGACTGTGTATAAGCGTCACCGTGTTAGAACCGACGGGTTATAAAGAATCGATTAAACCAGTTGTCTCGCAGATATGAGGCTTGGAACCGGGAAGTCACTGTCCTGGCCATCCCAGTGGGATACCAAAATCCTGGAGGGTTCCTGGACTGTCAAAGACGAAGGAACTTAACTGACAACTGATGGTTCTGGTACCCAGGGACGGAATCAAGAGCAGCGCCAGAGTGAACCAATCAGCAGCAAGAGGGGAGGCCAGGTGGACAAAAGGTAAATAATCTCCCTTCTGCCATGCCCCTTCTTACCTGGCTGCTAGCAGGTGCTGCCCATGTTTGGAGTAGGACCTCCCACATTGAGAAAAGCAATCGTGACAGTTTCTTAGCAGAGGCCTCCTACTCAGATGGTCCTAATTTGTGGCCAGTTAACATTAACACCAGCCATCCCAAACAGTGTAAGGGGAAGGCTGGGGTCTGAAAGGAGGGCAAAGAGGGCCAAAAGGGGTGACGGGGGAAAGAAGGATAGGATGCTGTGTGCCTTCTCTCCTAGGAAGAAAGTAGATTGGCATTTATGTGCATATATATATATACATGTCTATTACATAAAACAGAATAAGTCTATTCTGTGAGCAGGAGACTAGCAGGAGGAGAGGGGAGGACATACGTGGGGTATGAGCACAGTACATGATACATCTGTGTGAAAATGACATAAAATCCGTTACTTTTGTATACTAAATTTTTTAAAAATTAAATGTCTTGACCTGGAAGATGGAACAAGGAGGTTGTTCCTGTGCAAGTCTTCAGAACCCAGGAAGATTCCCTCCCTAGAGAAGGGGACACAGCATCCAGAGAGGTGGAGCCTGAGCCTAGGAGGGGAACAGCCTTGAACAGGATGAGCCCCGTTACACAGCTTCTCCTGAGAAGCTGTATGGTTCTTCACCTGTACTGAAGAAAAGCCTCGTCCCTCCTCCCTGTGTGAGCTAATGGCTTCAGAACGACAGATTCCACCGTGGACAGAAGACATGGGACACAGCACAGCAAAACACCAAGGATACATGGGAGGAGGTGGGGCTGCCTTGCCCTATGTGGTGTGGATAGTACCATCCATCCCTGTGACACAAGAAAAGCAAAACCGAATGGAATGCCAGGGTAAACCAGGGTCTCTCCATTCTTGTGCAAAGGGACAGAAGTCACTGTAGTGGGCACCCAGGGTAAGGAGGAACTGAGACTTTCAAAGTGGCCAACACATGGGGCATTCCTATGATTTTTTTTATGAGTGTCTAAAAATTGCAAAGCAGGTGACCTCCCAGGACACAGAGCCTACCTGGCTGCCATCTCTATTTAAGCCCATCTCTACCTTGCTTTCCTGGGGCCTTGAAACCCCCACCAGGTCTCAGCACTCTTCTGTTGTGAGATTAACATGATGGCTCTCAGCTGGTGCCCTGAAGACTATGGCGCGCTCAGGAACCTTCTAGCAAGCATCCTGACTGGAGAATACTGATCTCCTCGGGGAGAGGGTGCATCAGTCTCCCTTGTTAAGGGGACAGGTGGAGGGCTAGGGTCACAGAAAGTGGACCCTGAACACGCTCCCCCTTCTTTTACCATCCACAGGCTCAGCTCAAGTCATTCTCCATGGATACCCCTGTGCAGCATATCTGAAACCCCAGGGCATAAGAGAGGACACACTGGGCCAAGAGCAGGCTGGGACCTCAGCCTGAATCCCACCCACATCCTCTAGGAAGCCTTCCTTACCCTTCCTTACCCTCTCCTGGCATCTCCTTTGTAACCTTCCTATATCATAAAACAGTGGTCCTTAACCTTCCTGATGCTTCAACCCTCATGTTGTGGTAACCTCAAACCATGAAATTATTTCATTGCTACTTCATAACTAGTTTTGCTACTGTTATGAATCATAATGTAGATATCTGAAATGCACATATCTGATATGTGACCCTCGTGGGTTTGCTACACATTGTTATAAGACCAAGCCACATACCATCACTAACCTGATAACATGCTATGTGTGGCTTGTCCTCAAGAGAGTCTTGGGGATAACGAGCATCCTATACTTGCTCTGCAGCCCACAGGAGCCCACAGTGCATACCAGGAGAAGACTGTCTAGTGCAGGCTCAGCTGGGGCTAGTTGGTGATTTCTAGTTCCACATAGCCCCCTGCAGCAGAATCTCCCTTGGTCTTGTTCTTCTCTGCCAACATGGACAGCATTTGCTGTCCACAGCAAGGCTGGCGATGAACAGGGGACAAGATCTTTGTCCTAGCTTGGGGCTTGGGATGCAGTGGGCAGCGGTCCCCAAAATCTCGGAGAAATCGGTACAGAGCAGGCTGCTGGGTTCTGCTCATGAGGGAGGAAAAGAATTATCAGAATCTGTACCCAACACCACTTCAAGCCATGTCCTGGACGTTTTCCTTTACTTTTTGCCTTCCACCCTTAATCCTAAACTGTGACTTCCTGGGTGAGCTGCTTCAATCAGGTAGCTTCCCACATTGTCCAGTCTGTCTCACTGCGTACTTGTGCCTGCATGGATGGCCTGCTGACCATCCTGGATGTGCTGTCAGTGTGGCCTAAAGTTCATTACCATATGAAAGCTTTCAACCGGAACTTACAAATTTTCTGGTAAGCTATTCTCTAATCTAAGGGGAAATCATCATATATCCTTACCCTTTAAATGTCGCACTGCCACTCAAGAGAACAGGTGGTCTGAGATCAACCATGCCATACACAGGATGGAGCAGAGAGCCATGATTCCTACAAGAACATCTCAAGGCAGTAGCTCTACATGAGCCTGTGCATTTGTGCATGTGGTTTCTGTGCTACGTGTGTGTTCTGGGGTGGACCTCTGCAGAATGTGGGAATGCTTCATCTCCACCCAGCTCTGGTGACACACAAGGGTAGCAATCAATGACCAGGAATCAGGCTGACAATGCTAACAGAAAGGATTTTCAGTCACCTTCACTGTGAGGTTTCTCCTCTAGCCTGGGCCGTGGCCAGTCATGTGGCAAAGGAGAATCACAGACCCATCAGGGTGGAAAGGTGAAAAGGTCCTCTGGTCAGACTCCCCAAGGACAGAGGACAAAACTGAAGCCCCAGGAGGGCAAGGAACTGGCTCAGAGCCATGCAGAGGAAAAGGGGATCTAGAAGGGAGGTCTTTTACTTCTTGCTCGGGCTTGTCTTCTTATATGGGTTGACATTGTTTGCTACCTGGGTGGCACCATGAAACATGGCCTAGATCATCTTGGGGAAACAAGGGCACCCATGTCTCCCCAGACCACAGCAGTAGGGATTGTAGTACCCAGCCACTGACTAAGCTTTAGCCACAAACCAGATAAAAGCACATGCTGCCACCCTTAACAACCTGAGTTCCATCCCCAGGACCCACAAGGTGGAAGGAGTCTCAAATGTTGACAATTCACCTCCATATGGGCACTGTGGTACACTCGCATGCACACACACACACACACACTCACATGCACACACGCATACATACATGCACACACGCACACACACACAATTGAAAACAAAGGTAAACCCTTTAAAAATATGTTCACTTTTGTTGTTATTTGTAGATGAAGAAATCGAACCTTAGAACATTCCTACAGGTTAGAAGATGAGCCATCCCCTTTGCTGGATGCATTTGTTGAACCAGAGGTAGAAGTCAGCTTCCTCAACACCAGCTAACCTGGGTCTGGCCCTGAGAAGATGGCTTAGTTTATAAAATGCTTGCCCTGTAAGCTGAGGACCTGAGTTCAGAATTCATATAAAAGGCTGCCCATAGAAACGGGCTGTATTCCCAGACATCGTGAGATGGGAAGGAGCCCTGGAAACCTGTGGGCCAGCTAACCTGGCTTACATAGAGAAGTCCCAGGCCACACACTAACCACAATATGCATGCTGCACATACTCATAGGTGCACCCCCACACACAAATACTCATGAATACACACACATATGCACATTGAATAAGTAAATAAATAAATACCTGGGCACCCAGGCCCTTCTGGTCATCAGAGGTCTGGTGGCCAATGTGAAGAGATTCTAGAGATCACAACTTCATCTTGCTCACAGCCTGCTGCCTGCCCCTCCTGTGCAAGGCAGTTTTGTCTCCTACCTGATGCTCTTGCCCAAATCACAAACCTTCAGCTGACGTTTGTCAACCCATCTCACTAAGAGATTTCCCAAGACTGCTGCTCTGAGCCCAGTGGAGCAGGAAGTGATCATGTTTCTACTTTCTAAGCTTTGCCTCACAGCTCCCCTGGAGACCAGACACCTTCTCCCCTTTCTCCCCAAAGGCTCGTCCCCACATACCCACCCCACTCCACCCTGTCTTCCCACCATCCCAGCCCTGTTAATTCACCACCGGCTCCTCCCGATCACAACACCACACAGGTGTGTTGTTCCCCGCCTTGTTTTCAGGAAAGAAAGTAGATTTTTGGTTGGTGGCCAGTTAGGGGACCTGGGTATGGGCAGAGAGCCACATGCTTGTCCCCTCCTTAGGGAGTGCCCCAGTGTGTTATCTGGTGCCCCTGAAATCCAAGTCCGGCGGTGGGGCAGCCAGGTGTGCCCAAGGCAAGACTATTTTCCTCTCAGAGAGGCCTCTGGGGGAAGGATCCACTGTGAGGCTCTTGCCTCCCAGCTCCCTGGGCCTGGAGCTCTTGTTCCTGATCCTTAGTTAGGAATCCTGAAGTCTGACCCCTGACCTCTGAAATCCGCCCCCCTTGTTTTCCATAACTCCTCGCGGTTCCTCAGTGGGACCATTCGCCCTTTCTTCTTCTCCCCCAGCATGCCCCCAGTGAGCTCTTCCACCTCCATGGTACACAATGCATCCTGGGAGCCAATTCATCCCAAGGGCATCACCTGTCACTCCTCGGTACGGCTTACAGATGATCTTGTCCTGAGACCAGATGGCAGCTCCACTCAAATCCCTGCTCAGTCATTTACCACCTGTGTGACCTTGGGCAAGACACTGAACCACTCTGAGCCCGACGCGCTCATTCTTAATATGAGGTTAATGAGCGTCCCTACCTCCAGGGATATTAGCAAGAGGATGAGATGAGATCATGCGTGTGCAGTGCAGAGTCCAGCCACAGGGAGCATCTCACAACTGCCAGCCTCAGTCGCTGTCACCGCCAGGGCAGTGCACAGACTATGAAGAGGTTCCTCTAACCTGACTGGCTGCCAGCTTCCCCCACTGGCCTCCATGCCTCAATATATGCCTTCCCAGGCATGTCCTGTTTCCCTTTATAATGTATGTACATCTCTTATGCATCACTAACTAAGTTTACGTCTGCTCCCTGAGGGTCATCTAGAGTCTTTTTAGTAATGAGGCAGAAAAAGCAGGCACCCAGGGAACACAGAGTCGTATGGAAGTGAAGAGGAAGAAGAGTTACAAAGAAGATTGAGGACTGGAGCCAAAAGAGGAGCAGGAGGAAGGGGACTTAACCCGCCTGTTCTGAGAGCGGGAAGCCCGGGGAGAATGCTGTAGCCGGAATAAAAGACGCTTCCTGCATTCCTGGATGTAGAGGGCCCCAGCACAAGGATGCAGAATGTGGCACTTCAGACCCCTGTAAAGGACAGCTGAGACCTTGAAGCCCTGCTGGAAAGTTTCCCATCATCACCCATCTTAGCACACGCCCATTACACACTCATACACATCCATATTCACACCAACACACACCCATATCCATACCTATGCACACATACCTGAATATGCACCCATATATACACACACCTATGTGTGCACACACATGCGCATACCTTTCCTCATGCATGCCTGTGTATACACATATTACAAACACATGCACACCTATAAACACATACCCTTATCTGCACACACAACAGGAGAACTCTCCATCATCACTCATCTCCTCAGCACACAGACATTACATGCACACACATATGCACATCTACACACATATACACACACCAATATTCATACACACATATACACACTTACTATGCACTTACACAAAACACATATCCATGTTCATATACATTACCATATGGATTTATCCATACTCACCCACATGTACAGACATATACATGCTTATTTATACACGCCCTTACCTATTCACACACACATACACATATACCCCATATGCAAGCACCTTGCCCCATACTCTTGCCCATGCATATACACCCATACACATTCACTATTACCTATAGGCACACAAACATAAATACATATGTACATACTCATATCCATATACATACTCTTACAAATATACCTATATATGCGCATGCACATAATTGTGTGCATATAAATGTATATGAATACGTATACATATCACCCATGTATACCCACATATACTCTTGTAAACGCATACCTCACACACTCATAGAACATCATATAAACATACATGCTTATGTTCATAAACACTCATACATGCTCACACACATACCTATACACAATCATACACACATTCACACACATACTCACATACACATATATGTAATCATATAGGAACGCACCCATATACTATATATATGTGCTTATATGCAAGCATACATAGTACATATACCATATACACTCACATGAGATTCCCTCTACAAAATAATGTATATCCATACACTTACATACACACACACCTGCACACATGGGTAGATGCACACCCTTCAGAACTCTCCTCTCTCCTCAGCACCAGCGTCATTGACATCACCTACACTATGTCCTAGGTCACGCTGTGGTTGGCGAGCTCTCCAGCCCCATCTTGTGTATCTGCTGATGACTTTTCCATTTTAGTACATCCTCACCCATCCTGTCCAAGTAGCAATTCTGGCTTCTGCCTATCTCCCCTTACCTGAAGTCTACAAGGCCCCTAAACCCACGTCCCGCAATTGAAATACCCAACACAGACTTTTTCGATCCAGTTCAGAGGAAAAGGACAGGATGGTTTCCTCGAAATAGAGGTCAGAAAGACATTTCCTAACTACCCAAAGGCGATGTTTGGGGTAATTAATCAACACTTCATCACCACTAAGAGGCTGTTTTATATCCAAAACACATAATTAAGGAAATAATATGCAAGCTTGTTGTGTGTTTTTGTTCTTAAAGAATGGTAATTACATGCAGCACCCTGACACATCTAATAGCTCGCCCCAATATTTAGAAACCCAGGAGAAGTTAGTTGGCTTTGAGGTGTCTCAGCAAAGGCCTAAGCAAGGAAGGAAGATCAAAGAAGCACAGAGCTTCACCTAGGCCTTGGAATGGGCTCTTCAGGGCACTGCTACCCAGCACTAGGGAGAAGAAGCGCCCACAATAGCTGAATTGCACACACTACTGCTTAATTACTTCAGATCAGGGCCTCATTTGCTAAGGGTGCAATTGCGTTGCAGGGGATGTAATTACTTGTTAGGGACACTACTTAATGCAGCCATAGCAGAGGAAATGGGAAGTCTCCCGTGGCTCTGTTCCGAGAGGTCATGACTTCCTATCCCAGGGTTGTGGACCCCGGCAGTCCAGGGCACCAGGAGAGCCTAGTAGCTCCCAGGAAGCAACATGCAGGCCAGGACCTCAGAAAAAAAAAAAAGTCCATTCCAAACAGAACACTCATGGACTGACCCTCCCTGGGGTGGTGAATCTGGGGTTCAAACAGCACCACCCAGGCTCTCATATATCCAGGCTGGATACTTAAGTTGGTATGCATTCCCAGGGGTGATCTGAGCTAGGGTAGAGCAGGAAGATAGTAGCCAAAGCTCCCGGCATTGAAAAGGGACAGAGGCAGAGCCACTAGCATGCAAGTTCTCAGGTGTGAAAGCAAAGCTCTCCAGAGACCCAGGGAGTCCTCTTCGTGTCTGCAGGAGGGCATAGTGGCCATGGTGAGATCCCAATCCACAAAAAAGGGGGTAAAGCACCTCACATGAGCAAGTGTGCACATGCATGCACACATGCACAGCTGTGTAATGCACACCTGAACTCCTGAATACATACATGCTCACCTGCACACCTGCACACACATTATTATGGGAAGAAAAGTCTTGTTCTGCCCAGAAAGGATCGGCGACCAAATGTCCTGTTTCCTATGTCCCAGTCCATGTACAGGCGGATTTTTCAGTCATATCCTCACAGAACCAACACCCTAGGAGATTAAATGCAAGCTCTAAACTATGTCACTTTCTCCTGATGTCACCCAAAAGTCACTGAGTCACAGAAAATAGGTTGAATTGGAAAGGGAAAGGTTAAGCATAAAGAATATGGAACCAGGTCTGGAGAGATGGCTCAGTGGTTAAGAGCATTGCCTGCTCTTCCAAAGGNATAAATAAATAAATAAATAAATAAATAAATAAATAAATATTTTTTTAAAAAGAATATGGAACCAAAATATCTGGACATCAGAGTCAGATTGTCATGGGTTCAAATCCTAGGTCTCCTGCTTCTATTCAAGGTCATGTTGAGACCTTCATTTGGTTCATGAACCTCAGTGTGTTCATCTATAAAATGGGTGTTTAAGCCAGGGTCCTTAACAGAAACAGAGCTGATAGAATAAATGTGCATTAAAGGAAGATTTGCTGGATTCGCTTGCATAATACTGCCTGTGTAATCCAATAGCGGCTGACTTCATGTTGCAGTACCTAGCACAGGCTGCTCAATGTGTGGCGCTAGAAGTCTGGTCAGGCCCAGTCTGGGGAGCTGAAGGTCTGTGGGATTACTGGGCAGGCCAAAGTCAAGAGCTCTTCCCTCAGACTTCCTCATAAGTAAGCTCCCGTTTCAGAGGCCTCGCAGGTGTGCTGAGTGGCTCATCTCATGGGTGATTCTAGATCCTGTGCAGCTGGCGGCCACTGTGGGTTTTCTCAGAGAACTTCCCACAAGGAGCTGCTGTGCAGCCTGGGTGAAATACTGCAAATCAAGACATCAGCAGAGCCAGGGCCCCAGGACCACAGTTCAGAAGCAAATGAGCCGAGGTCTCTCCCACCCTCTAACCAGGTACTGTCCCAGCCGTTTCTATCTCTGAGACGTCCAGGCAGAAATTCTTCCGGTCTAGTCTCTCACCTTCGCGATAGGAATCATCTCCCTGAGTTTACTTCATGGCTACCGGATATGAGACGCACGTGGCACGGGCGGGGATCATTAGCTGATGGGGTAGAAATGGGTGCACGCGCCTCCAGCATGCAATTCAGAGCCTTTGTTTTGTTTCTTTTTTTCCTTTTTACGTTAACATTTTTGGTTAGCATACAAAGGGATGGACTCTGCATGGTATCTTTGTACGCATGTGCAACAGACTTTGTCCTGGATCCTCCTTCCCCCACCGCCCTCCTCTCTGCCCTCTCTTAGGAAGCTTCTTCCCTTCCTACGCCCATCAGTACCACCATTATCCCATTTCCTATCTCTCTAAAGAGCTCTTCCTCCCCTCTCATGATCCCACTTCAGTTTTGTCTCGTACACACACACACACACACACACACACAATTTAAATCTAGGTTCCAAGTCAAATACGAGAGAAAGCATGATATTTGTCTTTCTGAGCGTAGTTTATTTCACTTAACATAATGAGTCCCAGCTCCTCCACCTCCCTCAAATATCAAGATTTCATTTTTCTTTACACCTGCATAAAATTCCACTCTCTGTGTGTGTATGTGTACCACATTTTCTGTATCCACTCATCTGTTGATGGACATCTAGATGGGTTCAATATTCTGGCTATTGTTCATAATGTATCCATAAACAAGAATTTACAAGTACCTCTCTGATATGTACCATAATCATATAGCTGGGTCATTCTACTTTCAGAGACTTTTTTCCTGTTTTCCGTAATGTTTCAGATTGTGTCCCATAATAGCTGTACGTGTTTATATTTGTATTCCCACCATAAATAAGTGTTGTTCTTTTACTGAGACCTCAACAGCACTGGCTGTTGTGGCCTTGTACTGTTCATAACCATTCTGACTGGGATGCCATAGAATCACAGAGTATTTTTAATTTCCATTTCCCAGATGGTGAAAGCTGTAGAATATTGTTGCAGGTATTTATTGGCCACTTGTATTTCATCACTCAAGAATTATTGATTCCGTTCACAAGTCCATCCATAAAATGGATTTATATGGAACCCAGTGTTTAATCTTTGTAATTCTTTATAGATACTGAATACTAATCCCCTCCCTGGTATATAGTTGGCAGAGAGGTCTTGGCTGCATAGAATTCTTAATTTCGTGTAATGCCACTTGTCAATCAATTATTAGGATTATTTCCTGTGCTATTAAAGTCCTGGCTAGAAAGTCCTTACCTGTGCCAGTATCTTGAAGGATTTCATGAGTCCTCTAGCAAATTTGAAGTTTCAGGTTTTTGACCCATTTTGGCTGGTATTTGTACAGAGTGACAGACACAAGCCTACTTTCATTCTACATGTGTGCTCTTGTCAGATGTGCTATAAAATAAAGTGGCTTTTGGGGCTGGAGAGATGGCTCAGCTGTCAAGGGCACTGTATGCCCTTTCAAAGAACTTGAGTTTGATTCCCAGCACCTACATCACAACCAATTATAGTTCTAGTTCTGGAGGATCCGATACCCTCTTCTGGCATCCATGGTAGTCAGGCACACTAGTAGTTCACAGGCAAAATACTTATACACATAAAAATGTCTTTAAAATATTTTAAGTTAGGTGGCTGTAACTGTGTGAGTTTCCTTCTGGGTCATTTTCTCCATTAGGCTACATAATTTTTTGTGCTAGCACCACACTAGTGACTTTTGTCACTATGGCTCTGTAGCCTAACTTGAAATCAAGTATTGTTACATTCTAGCATTGTTCTTTCTGCTAAGGATTGTCTTTATACTATTCTTGATGTTTCCAGATTCGTGCAGTAGATCTTCTCTCCGGGTCTCTTTGTGCCCTTGTCCTTCCCATCATGTTTCTGCTAGCTCTGAACAACATTTTCTACTTTGAGCAATGTTTCTGGACACTTCTGAGAGCATTTTATGAAGTAAGACTCCCAGATGCTACATACGTTCTATCGCTGGGCTGATCCTTCTGGGAAAAGGGCAGTCAATGAGTAAAGAGGGCAGAAATGGGTCGCCCCACCCAACTTCTCCAGGATGAAGAGCCTTCTTAGGGTCCACATCTGGGGAGACTCATGTTCAAAGACAGCGGAAGCTGAGACGACTCTGGAACTTAGGCTGGTTGATCAAGAATCCCCACACAGTGTCTCATTCACAGAATAATGCATCACCGCATGGACAGACTGTTAGAGAACCACAGCATTGTGTCTAAATTGTGAAAATAATCCTGCTGGAGATGCATCCTAAAAGTGTTACCAGGGAAAATATATTAAAGTCTGGGATTTGCTTCGAAATAGCTTGAGAAGGACAGCAGGAGAAGGGTAGATTGAACAAGACTCACCTTGATCTTGTCGTCTATACCGGCTTGCCAGGGTCGCTACGAGGTAGAGGGACTGACAGGGTGGCTTACACAATAGAAATATATTTAGACTTTAAGATCAAGGTGCCAGTAGGGGTGGTCCAGCTGAAGGAGGGGTTTCTTGGTTTGTAGATCCATATCTTCACATCCATATCTTCACATCCTCTTTTCAATGTCCCTGTGCTTCTTTTTTAAAAAATATTTATTTATTTATTTGTCATGTATACACTATTCTGTCTGCGTGTATGCCTGCAGGCCGGAAGAGGGCACCAGACCTCATTACAGATGGTTGTGAGCCACCATGT
>LOEQ01005220.1:101664-114602 GCA_001685075.1 Bramus lutescens
TGGGGGTGCCGCAGCAGCTGCAGCTCGCCTGGGCCTCTCTGGCCCGCGGTGAACACACACCCCTGCCCCCCAGCGCCTTAAGAGGGCCCCCGAATGCCGCAGCCCTCCGCTTAGCTGAGCTGCCAGAGGCTCGCCCCGAGCTGCGCAACAAAGGGTGGCATCGCAGCGGCGCGAGCAGAGACCGCATTGGTTCAATATTAGCTTTTCATTCCAGTCTATTGTGCCCATCTGAGATAATATTGACTCTGAGGTGAGAGCTACAGACTACAGGGCTTGTCTAACACTCCGCCCGCCGCAGGGCGCTTGAAGAGAAGCAGCCGCCAAGAGTTAAAGTGATTGCAAATAAACGCTCCTAGCTCTCGCTTGCTGGGGCGCTGTCCGCAGCGCCTTCCGGACTCAGGAGCCGGGTGGCGNGCGGACGAGACCCGCGGCAGCTCTAGGCCTTCCGATTTCCCCTTAGAAATCAGAAGGCGCTCTTGCTTTAGGCACACACACAGCTTTCGACTGATATCGAGGTTCCAGACCTGGGTGACTTCGGAGAAAAGTAATTCCCAGTGTTTCAGGCTGCGAGCCGCCCCATTCGACTCCGCTTCCGCCTTTCAGGCGGCGTCCTTTCGGGTAACTTTCCGTAGAAGTGATTCTCTAATTTCTCCTTCCTGGGAAGAGTAAACGCACGCAGCACCTAATAAACCGCTTTACTTCTGAGAGCGCCCTTAACATAATTTTTCGAAGTGTGCGTTTTACTTTGCTTTGAAATTCTTTCAACCCGTCCGTGGGTCTCGAAACGGCCTTTTCGACCGTCGCGCTGAAGGGCCTCTCCAGCATTCAGATCCTGCAAATAAAGATTCATTTCAAGGTTTAAATTGGCTGTAAATGTCTCCGTTGGTTAAGGGCGAGTTCAACTGTTTTTGCGCGGCAGAGACAAAACACTTAGACATATGCTCTAGGGACCAAAAAGGCTTACGGTGACCATGCGAGTGTGCCCTCCCGCGTCATTTATGAAATTTGCCCCCTCCTCCCAGTTAGATTTTGATCCTTGTAAGAAATCCTGCCATTCCGTTATCCCAACAAGAAACTAATCTTTGGAGGGATATTTTAATCCTTCTCGGAGACAGGGTAGGCTCTGGGGAGTTAGGATAAGTGAAGATTTGGGGCCTCAGCTTGCGCAGCAGTATCTAGCCTAGGTGTTTTCCTTTCTGTGACATACATATAAAACTCCAGCACACCATGTGTGTTACAGAAGAGGTCATTGTGTTTCATACACAGGACCTACAACTTATTTTGTTTGCATTATATACTGTTTACTATATAATACGTATTGATTTTCACCGAGTGTTGTTTAGTTTATGGCATCTAACTTCTGTTATTTTGTGTTCATATTAATTATCTAGTATTTGTTTTATACTTTATATGAATTATACATTGTTCTGGTAGATATTTGCATGTTCTATGCATTTGAGTGCGTGGTGTGTGTGTGTGTGTGTGTCTGTTTGTGTCTTTAATCTCTTTGTAAGTGAGTATTTGATGTTTTGGTTTTTGTTTTGTTTTCATCTAACTTTGCAAAGTCCTAACCGAAACCGCTTTGAAACCAGCTATAAAATACCTTGGGGTCCAATTGCATTTCCAGGAAGAGGACTTGGCAGTGAGGAACAGCAGGGCCGCTCTGGTCTACCCACTCCAGAGGTAGCCTCCTCTACTCCCTGAGACTGTAGGAGTTGGTGCGTTTCTGAGGATGGTTATTCAGAAGTTCCCAAAGTTGTGCCGTGATTTAAAAATTACTTAGAAGAGCGAAGCACATGCTCAGCTGGAGCATCTGGGAAAACAGGGGAGGAGGCCTCTCACCTCAGGTTCCGGGGCTCCAGGCAACAAACAGCTGGGCTCCAAGCGGGGGAAGAATCTGCTGCGGTTGGTGGGGGGCATTGCAGTCCCGCAACCCTCTAAACTCCAAACTGTAAAGCCCGACTCCAAAGTTTTCCAATTCCAGCCTGGTTTTCAGAGAAATTGAAGGCTAAAAATCATGGTTGAGCACGTGATCGCCCTACCCTCCACCCTCAACCCCCACAGCGCCCTCTCCACAAGGGCCGGGACAGGTGGGCCCAAGGAAAATAAAAAGATTCAGCTGGGCAGCAGCAGAGGCAGGCAGCGCCATCAAGCACGTGATGAGAAAGGCCCCAAACGTTCCAGTATGAACAGCTAAGTGGTGGTTGAGAGGCCTGGGTATTGTGAAGGGAAATTAGTCTGGGATTGGAAAGCTGAAGACACTCCCCAAAGAGCAAATGGGTGGGCGCTGTGTTAGCTGACTTGCTTTTCCTTAAAAGTATCCCCTCTCCCAGATGGTTACCTGTTGCAAACATTTTTGTACCAGGAAACAGAGAATTTGGCTTCAGCTCCCCGTGTCTAGCCCAAACCCAGGGATTAGAGAGGCCCTTAGCCTGCCTCTGAGACTTGGGGAAAGGTTCCTGTGGATGTGAAGGAGATCCAAAAGGGGCCCCTGACCTGGGAGAAGGGAGAGCATTGTGACCTCTCTTTGCTAAAAACAAAACAACCAACCCTACTTCTCTGGGCTGTAGTCTCTGGGCCGGGCTGCTCTGGAGCATCAGAACAGGCCTTCCAGATGAGGAGAGCTGCGGAGTGCCAACCATGTGGCTGCAGCGCTCCCCCAGATGGCCTCGGGCGGGCGTATCTGGCCTATTTTCTCAGTCCAGGTGATCCATCTTGTCCATGTCCAGCATTATGGAAAACTCCATTCTAATTGTGTAAGTATCAAAGCCCCTTGTTCTGAGCCCCTATGGCCCTGATTTACAGGGCATCTGCTCAGGTGTGCTGGAAGATAGGGCAGGGTTAGTTTCTTTCCTTGTCCTCTCCAGAGCATCTCAGATGAGAGATAACCCATTCCTATCAATGCTAGTTCTTGCCTCAGCCGCTGAGCTAAGCACAAAATACACATAACAATGCATTGAAACAATAATCAAAGCCATTGGAGGTTACTCCCATTTTCCAAGTGAAAAACTGAGGCTCTGATAGTCACACTGGCCCCAGGTCTCTCTCTCAAACACACACACAGTTATAAATCAGTGAGTTGGAATTCCTGCCCAGCTCTGTAAGAGTCCAATGACTTTTCCTTTTTCTCCCCACCTCTAATTCACTTAAAAAATGTCCCTGTCTCCCTGATTACAATTCATGACCTTCCCCTAAAGAAAGTGGATGACCCTAAGATACAGATCCTGGATCCCAGAGCTCTTACTCCTGATCCAGAACAGTCAGTAAGCTGTTGTTCCAGGAACAGCATATATGGCTTGTACCTCCTTTCCCACTAGCCATCATCACCCCATTTTAGAGAAGTGGAGACAGGCTCAATGAGGTTCTCAGCTTGCCCACCGTCTAGCCAGACTATGCAGAGTCCCGGCATCACCCTGCAGCCTGTGTCAAGCACCCCCGCCCACCCCACTTTTGGTGGTTACCGCATGTGGGACAATTTAGCCAATGGAATTGGGCTTCCCATTCTGCCAAGAAGTCAGGAGGCTGTTTTTCCCCCTTCGTGTTTTGAGTGTTCCTACAAACACTGTCAGGATTCCCAACTTGCAAAGTATTTATGCTTGTCCTCTTTGCTCCTTCTCCATGTGTACATGTCTGTATTGCAGAGACACAAGACACAGGAGAGGAAACTCTCCCTTACTGTTGTCAGCTGGTCTACAGGGGAATTTATCAGTTTGATATACAGTTGCATCTTTTTCTCTGCTACCGTTTGACTCAAGCATACCACTAAAACTCAAATGTACAGCCAAGATTTTAAGATATGTGGGGCATATAATTTTTTTCACAAGTAACGAGTTTAAGGTAGGTGGAATCTTTTGGTCAAACTGTTCTGTATTCAAAGACAAAACCAAGAACCCCAACCAGAAACAGAGAGCTATCTGACCAGGGGCTAATGTACTTTGGTGCCCATTTTTCCACAAGAGCCATGGCCCTGTGAGAAAAACTTTGTTTTATTTGTTATTATAAAACTAGATGTATAGTTTTATATTAAACAAGATTGAATAAAGAAATCATTAACAGTCTCTGAAAGTCCTCTTACCCAGAAGCCACTACTGCCCTACATTTGGGGTTGTTAACTTTTGACATTTTGGAAAATAAATTAGATTATGTCTACATGTTTTGCTATTGTTCTAGTGGATAAAAGGAAGGAAGGGGAAGGAACAAGTTGTTATGCTTACTTGAAACTTGTACCTCAGCCGATGCTATGGGACTCTGGAATAGGACTGGCTGGGAAGACTCCTGGAGGAGCTTTTCAGGGGCCGGAAACACTTTTTAGCTGGATTCATTCGGGTAATGGCAGCAGATGCATGCAGTTGCCAAAACTCAAAATTCATCACACTTAGGATATTAAAGTATTTTAGTGTAAATTTTTATACTTTGGCAAAAGAAAAGAATCTTAGACAAATGCCGTAGCAAAAGAACATACTGGAAAAGTAAGGACTCACTAGGAGACAGGACTGTTAACCAGTCAGATGCTGGGCTCTGGAAAGCTACCCCACCTTGCAGTTATCGAGAGGGCAGGCAGCTAGGCTGCATCCTTCAAAGGGGACACAGTTGCCAGACCCCTCTCCTTTGATTTCTTCCCCCAAACCCTCCACCCTACACTGCACTTCTCCACAGAGTCCAAGTCAGGTCAAGACTTTAACCGCTAAGGATTCCAGAGACCTCTTTGTAGTCAGCACCTGGCATACTCTGTATTGTCCTTCATAAAAACAAATTACATGAAGTGGTTAGAAATCCACTTCAGGCCCATTAATTATCTCCTTATAAATTACAGAATTTTAAGCTTGATAGGAGCACAAGTATACCAACAGAAACTATGAAAAAAGCGAAAGCAACATTCCTTCACTGTCCCCCACCCCATATATCTGTACGTGACAGGCATTGGCTGGCATTTGGAATTCAAGGATGAAAACACTCCCAGACTCCACCTCTGAGGAGCACACTGCCTAGCAGAGAAAACCCAGCTGGTGCACAGTAAGCGATGCCACCTTACAGGTGGGAGATGCCACCTTTTGTCACTGCTCCCAAGGAGTATTTTTCCTTTTCCAAGGCTGCTGGGCATGTTGATGGTTTTTACTCTTGCATTATTTGAAAAGTAGTGTGAGAAAGTTGCCTCTACAAAAGGCAAAAGGAAAAAATATCAAGGCCACGTGAATGCGACCCAAAAGAACTGTCTGCAATGGGTCTTGCTGAGCAGAGGCAGAGAGAAAAGCAAAAACCAGGCTCTGGGGAAGAAAGAAAAGGCCAGTCCCCCCCCAAAAAAAACCCCCAAAGAGTGAAGCTGGCAGGGTGTCCGGGACGTGTCATAGAGCAAAGTGGATTAAGAGGCCTTGGACCTTTAGAAGCATGGAAGTATGGGATCACTTAAAAATCAGATATTTATAGAAGTTTTAGGTCATTTTCACTCCACCAATGGAGCATTTACCATTTACAAGGAAATCTGTAGTTGACCTGCAATTAACAAATTTAGTCAATCACAGTGCTGCCCCTCAAGAGCTAGCTGGGGAACTAGACAGCTCACTGCTATTTAATGGGATCGGTGTCCAGATGAAAAGCACTCAGAAGAAAGTTGCTGCTGTTACCTTTGAATGACTCAAGGCAAGCAGGCGCTTCCCGTGGCATTTCCCAGACACTCCTGGAGGCGAAGGAAGGCCTTTCAGGAGATTCTTCAGGGAAAGCAGTGAGGTGTCTGAGGGGCCGCAAAACTTGGTGCCAAGTGTGTAGGTGACTTACTCTAACCAGGTCGAAAGGATTTGTGGAACAAGGGACAAATGGGATCAATTATTTATTGAGTTTTTTGGGCATGAGGTAGTTGGCATAGACTGTCACATTTAAATATCACAAGTCCCTTCAAGGGAAAGAGTGTGGTGTGTGTGTGTGCGTATATGTGTGTATATGTGTGTATATTTGTGTATTTGTATATGTGTACATATGTGTGTATGCATATATGTGTATACGTGTATATGTGTACATATGTGTATATGTGTGCATGCGTATGTGTACATATGTGTGTATGTGTGTATATGTGTGTACGTGTATATGTGTACATGTGTGTATGTGTGTATGCATATATGTGTGCATATGTGTGTGTATGTGTGTGTATGCTATGTGTTTATGTTATGTGTGTATGTGTGTGTGTATCTGTGTGTTTGCCTTCCCTATTTTGTGTGTTTAAAAATTGGGACTAGGACCAGGGAGCTGGCTTATCCCATAAAAAAACCCTTCAGCACAAACCTGATGACCTGAGTTTGAACCTTTGGAACAACCAATATAAAAACTGGATGTGGTGGTACCTGTCTCTCATCCCAGCTCTCCTACAGAAACATGGGATGCAGACACAGGAGAACCCACAGGAAACTCACAGGTCAGCTAGCCTCGAAAATGTAACAGTACTCCAGCCTGTCCTCTGACCTCTACATGGGCATTGTAGTTTGTACACACGGGGGTGGGGGACACAGAGAGAGAATAGAGACTGTACACACAAAATAATACACTTGAAAAATATTAATTGGAGCCCATAAAGGTTAAGTAGATTCTCCAAGGATTGACGCAGGAAATCTCAGGACGAGGATTTGAACCTTGACCCTTGCCTCCCAACTGCTGACTTCAGGCCACAGTTCATCAGGAAGTCATGACCTCATGAGGTAGTTCTGAGGACTGATTATGATTAGGAAATCAAAATGTCTTTGTAAGCTGTGGGCCTTTGACAAGCATTAACTGTAAAAGTAGTTTGCAACTGTATCTTCCTGCTAATGGTCAATTATTTATTCAGCAAATATTTCCTGCACAAAAGTGCTGCATGAGGCACAGTTCCAGGCACTGGAAATGTAAGGGGAGAAATTTCTTCCTGACATTCTACAGTAGATCAGTGGGATGACTTCATCAAGGACCGGCTCTGAGAGATAAGCAGAAAGCTCAAGGCTGCAGGATACATGGAGTCAGTTTCAGATACTGAAAAAGTAAAAGCAACTTACATATCCACTAATGGGAGATTCGCCATGAAAAATAAGGATGCTTCCTTAAGACAGAAAATGGAAGTAGCTTTCTGAAGTATCGTGGGAAGATCTCTAAGACCGATTAAAGGAAAGAAAAAGCAAGTTCTGGAACAGCATTTTCAACCTGTGGGCCACAACCCCTTTGGGGGTCGAATGACCCTTTCACAGGGGTCACCGAAGACCATCAGAAAGCTCAGATACTTACATTAGTATCCAAAATTAGAGTTGTGAAGTAGCAATAGAAATAACTTTATGGTTGGGGATCTGTATTACAGGGCCATGGCATTAGGAAGGTTGAGAACCACTATTCTAGAACGATACATAACATGATTCTGTTAATGCTTAACGCAAACACCCCTTGCGTGTCCAGCTGCGTGCACGGACCTGGATAGAAACATGGAGAAACTCAGAGAGATTTGTACTAAGCTGGCAGCAGAGTGATTCTAGGACGGGAAAAGGGACCTAGAGAGTCCGCGGTAAACTGGGCAGTTTTCCTGGTGACGACGCCATGTACTTCTTGATTGTTTAATTGCTGACAATGAGAAAGCATTCATGCCCTGCCTGTGCAGTTAAGCCAGGAGGAACAGGCATGTGACCAGTTTAGCTGCAGCAGTATGGTTATGGGTGGCAGTTGTTCCTCTTTTAATCTCCCTTAATGTCGCTTTAATACGTCTACGCAGTGATACAGACATACAAATGAGACGATGCCAAGACATGAAAGGAGGAATTAGAACATGGCATCCTGGCTTAGAAACCTTGCCTCTCCCCACCCCAGCTTCAGTTTATGGTGAAACCCCTTTTTAAAGAGCATCATGGATTGTTGGATGGAAACCCTTGCTCTCCCAGTTCTGAGACACATGTAATTATTTCTCAGCTAAGTTGCCCCAAGGATCTTTGTGATAGATATGACTTCATTATAAGAGCATCAGGCCTCTCCCAGGAGTGGCTGGGCTGGAAGAATCAAGGTGGGGGCTTTAGATGAGGGCTAGTTCTCCCCAGGGTTCCCCTGTCTCTCAAACCATGCCAAGTCAGTTATTCCTAGCTTTGCCTGATGTCTTTAAGCCAGCGCATACAACCTGTTCTAATGCATGGTCTCTGCAACCTTGGAGTCGCTGTTGCTGTTCCAGGGTTTCTGAGAGAAGTCATAGGACAGTGTGGTATATAAAGTCATTTCTAGTCCACACTTCTGATTTCCACGATGGAAAATTATGGGAAGATGTCACCATCCGTCTACACATTCATTCCTGGGCATCTGCCACAAGCTGATGAAGATGAATCCAGAACAGAAGCATGGATACGCTCCTCCAAACTTCCCTACAATCTCCCTCTGGATCTCCCCACACGTTAGATCCTTTGCTCATGGCTATGACTAAGTGTCTGGCCAAAGCTCCTTAAAGAGGAAGAGACTGACGTTGGCTCAGAGTCAAGGGTACAGTCTATCATCATGGGGTCAGTTAGGAAGCAGACAGAGAAGGATTCTGGTACTCAGCTTGCTTTCTCCTTTGTATTCAGTCTTGAACCCTGTGGAAGATGGCAACCCACAGTTAGGGTAGGTCTTCCCATCCACTTTATTCATATACAAACTCCCTTGGAGAGAAGCCCAGAAGTTTGTCTCTTACACGGTTCTAGAGGACAAATACTATTATTTGTCTATCACATTTGGCCTCTAATCTTCAGTGCCTTAGTTCTCAAAATAAGCCTGGTAATGTTCATCCCCATGCCAAACAGCTCCATGTCCTTACAGACTACATCACACCTATATTGCAGAAGGGAAGAAGGGGCCTCAGGTGGGAACAGAAATGGCCTGAGGTCAGCATGAGATCTGAGAGGAGTAGAGACAGGACTCTAGGCTAGGTCTCCCTGGCCAGCCCACTGATTCAGCAACCTGTCATATGCTCATCCTCTGTGCCCTTAGTGGACTGTGGGAATGCAAGTGGGAGCCAAAGACACCTCCAGTTTACTGACAAGTGTGTAGAGGAGAGGACAGTCCCCTCTGGGAGAGTCTTCAAACATTGTACCAGAGAACTGGCCCAGCCAATCTTGATCCCAAGTAACAAGGAAGTCCAGAAACACCAGACACCAAGTGAGGAGTTGGGGACAAAAGTCACCCTAGACTGTGGCAGGAGACTCCACAACATTCTTGATCAAGTCAGTTATGTGAGGTGTTCCAGAAATGGGGTTTTCAGGGCACTGGGGGTCTCCTTTGGTGGAGAGCTGTGGTCTTGTGAGCTTCTCAGTAGAAAGACTAGACTCCTAGGAGACCCCAAGAGCCTGAGCATCAGTAGACCCAGCTCTGGGTCCTCTATGCCAGCCACTCTGAGAAAGTTGCCCTACATTTCCAGGCAAAATGGTCATGTGCGTATAATGTTTTTTATTATAAACATAATATATGAGAGTCTGGAAAGTGGTGTAGCTCGTTGAGTTTTTGCCCAGCTTTCAGGAAGCCCTGGGTTAGCCACAGCATCATGTAAGCTGGTTGTGGCAGTGAACACCAGAAACCCAGCATTTAAAAGGTGGAGACAGGGGAGATCAGCAGTTCAAGGTCATCCTTGGCTTGCATAGTGAGGTTGAAACCAGCCAGGGCTGCATGAGACCCTGTCTCAGCAACAACAACAACAACAACAACAACAACAACAACAATTATATGATCATAAAAAAATATGATAGAAGAGCCAAAAGTCAAACTTAAAAGGTACCTCTCCCATCCTGTTACTGTTGACAATTACGTATACCTGGTAGAAAGACAGACAGACACACGTGCACACACGATTGTTAGTCAGAAACTAAAATTGAGTGAAAATGTTTTGTTCTGGTTTCAGCTTGTTTGATCACTGCCTTGCTTAGTGCTGCTTTCTATTTCTTTTGTAGAAAGCTTGCTTCCATCTCTCCAACATTGCTTTTGGAGTGGTGATTGTTTGGGTTTCATTTACTGTTTTACTTTCTGTTTTTGTGACACAGGGACGAATAAACTCTGGGCCTCTGATTTTTGGTGATCTTTTTATTCTAAAAGATTCCAAATTGCATTTTTAATTTACTGACTGACTGACTGATCGATCAATCGATTGATCGATCGATCGATTGACTGATGCAAGAATTCTGCCACTCCACCATGGGATCAAACTCAAGGGGTCAGACAAGGCAGCAAGTGCCTAGGATGGGGTCTAAGGTCTGTCTTTCTTAAGTTCTCACTCTCGGACTCTGGACTTATTTCACCCTATAGCCTGTTCTGTACATTTTGTGTCTGCAAGAAGCGTGTTCATCTTTAATGCACTTGGATTTTTTTCTCTGTGAATGTGTCACAAAGCAAAAAACAAACATTCTTTCCCCTTCAAACAAGTAAATAGTTATTGCAACACCATGTTATTACCATCTAACCTTTTTCTATTGTAGGAAAACAACTTCTACCTCATTCTGGACTCCATATTTTATTGTTTTGACCTACTACAGGATTGCGAAGTGAAAGTCATTAGTAAATAATGTTGTGGAAATAGCAGACGTGTTAGCAAGCAAAATGGAACATAGAATATATTTTTAAATCAATTAAGACAGTTTCCTCTCATTTTTCATTTTAGAAAAATTGTCTATTCTCATGCATCTATTCTCTGAGATAATTTTTAGAACCAGCCTTCTAGTAATTTTAATCATGAGTTGTACTAGAATTGTGTAAAATGCATGGGCTAATTTAGGAGAGAATTGTAGCCTTTTCCATGGTCAGCCATTCCAACCAGAAACAGGTAAATCATTTAAATTTTGATTCACTGTCTCTCTTTTTTAATGATTTCATCGCAAGAAGTTTCTAGAAGTGAAATTTCTAAGACCTGAGGCATCCAGCAATCCCAGTCATTTGTGACAAGTTGATAATAAGCCCTTGATAAAGATGAGAAGCCTTGACTCTCCCACCTCCACTTCTTACTATGGATATCTTTCTTTTAGACTCTGCCTTCTTCACTACGCCAAAGGTGTCTCCTGGGTTCTCATACTGGCTGGAGACAACACTTCAACAGTAGCAGTGTGTCTGTCTGCCACCAGCTGTGTTTTGGCCGCCCACAACCTGAAATAAACTGTAGAGTCCCAGCTTCCCAAATGAAGATCTGTTTAATGAAGAGATGGATCCTCAGCTCTGGGATCTGACCTCTAAGGTTGAAGTAAAATGCTTAATTCAGCCATGATCTTTGCTTGCAGCAGAGAGTGTCTGAGCCCTGGGGAGATGAAAATCACTCCAGGATTGCTTCTTGTAAGTACCCAAAGACCCGAAGATCTGTCTGAGCTTCAAGTAAAATAAATAAATAAATAAATAAATAAATAAATAAATAAATAAATAAATAAAACCCCTTCCTTGTCAGTTTTATCAGGGAAAGGGTGTCATGTTTCTCCCTGTCAGGTGTTCTGTTGAAAAGGAGGAGTGTGCCTCGCTGGGAAGCGCCTCCAGCAAGCAAGTCACTACAAACACGTTTGCATTGACAAGTTGAGACTTACATCCTTCTATGGTGCTTTTGCTCTTTTGAAAATGTTAATAAAAACTTAATGTGGAAAAAAAACACAACTTTTTCCAAATATGTGTACCAATGGGCCCGAGGCGGCTCATACTTTCCTGTAAAATAAAGTAGGTCACTCACATCAATCTTGTCGTCTTAGCACATTTTTTCCAAATTAGGAATTCTCCATCCATCACCCCACGGCTTGGCATCCTATTTCCAAACATTTCCTTTTAATACGCTCTTTAACATGATAAGCAAATCTAATAGAATACATTAGTGTCACTTTGCTAGTGATGGAGTGTTTCCTCCTGCTGCTGTCCTCCACGAGGAGTTTGGGGAAACGTTTTTATGAACTCTCTCTTTGACAGTCATCTGTCGTTGAAAACATGACAAGGACCCAAAGCTAACCAAGGCTGTACTTGAGATAGTAGCCTTAGAAAGATTGTCAGCCATCCAGATTCTAGCTTACCACCTCGTGCGTCACAGATTTAGAAATCTGAAAGATATCTGTGTCTCCAAATAATGCGTCCAGATTCTGCACCCAAGAGGAGTGTTTAAATTTAGCCTGTGGCTTCAGGGGTGTTGCACGCCCCAGGCTTCAGGTCCAAGCCGCACTGCTTGCAGAATACTTCTGAGTCTCTGAGATCAAGCAGAAAGAGAGGATCCTTGGCTTCGGATGTTTGTGACCCTCCAGGCCTTGTTGTTATCTTTTCCAAGTGGCTTTGGACGCTGTGTGAGAGGCATGCTCTGATTATGACCCACTTGAGATAAATGTTAATGCATTTTCGTGTACATGACAACATTTACCTGGCAAAAGCAGGGTATTGTGTTTCCACCCAGATCTCTCATTCTCTAACTCATGCGTTCAGTGTTAGCAATTGAATTTCTGAAGGAATTTTTTTTTTAATTTTGAGGACTGAGTTTTGACATAAAACATTCAGGCAAGTTGGGAAGGGGAGATGTGTGTGCAGAGGGTCTAGGAATAATGTCTTGGGCTTTTGGTCACCCAATAGGGAAGCATCTGAATAAAACTGGGAAAGAGCTGTTTTCAGAATGTTTAGAGTATCGAGGTCCTGAAGACACTGGCTTGGGTGCTTCATTGGTGAAGGGCTTGCCCTTTAAGTGTGAAGACCTGGGTTCATCCCCAGAACCCATGTAGAAAGTCAGACAAGACAGTGTACAGCTTAGGTTCCAGAGCTGCCAGACAGGCAGTCTGATTGATGCCTGGGACCTGTGAACCAGCCAGCCTAACCTACTTCTCAAGTTCCAAAGAGACACCATATCTCAAAATACAAGGTGGGGCCCGAGAAATGGCTCAGTGGTAAGGGTGCTCTCCACCACCAAGCACTGTGATCTGTCCTCCACACATATAGTATAGGGTGGGATTGTTCTCTCTCTCTCTCTCTCTCTCTCTCTCTCTCTCTCT
>LOEQ01005220.1:143076-156791 GCA_001685075.1 Bramus lutescens
AAAGGGCCAAGGCAGTTTCTTTATTAACCAATGAAAGTAACACATAGACAGATGACCCTCCTACATTAATGTCTCATACTGTAGCCTGTGCTGTCCTTGAAGTCTTGTCAATCCATTGAAGTCTTGGATTTTAGGGGGCAGAGGCCTGAATGTGCCTGAATTTGCTTTGCTCTTTGAGAACAGATTGTGTGCTCCTGACATTCTTCCAACATGCTTCTGTATCTTGCTACTACCAGAGCAAGAAGTATATGGAAGGGCATGGAAGTCTGCAAATATCCTGAAGAAACATGGCCATTGAGAAAATGACCCAGGGGCCCTGGGGCTGAAGATGCATGAGAATAAAATCTCCGTTGGGAGGTCAATCACTCTCAGTATTAAGAAGTGAAGGTTCTGGGCCTGGGAAGAAGGCTCAGTCAGTACCATGTTCGCTATGCAAGCACGAGGACCTGGGTTTGGATCCCCAGCATCCATGGGAGAAAGCCCTGCATGGTTGCACACCTCAGCCACCCTAGCATAAAAGGGAAGAGACTAGCCAGAACGTTTAGCCAATTGGTGAGCTTCTAGTTCAATGGGAGACCTTGACTCAAAAGATGAGGTGGAGGGAGGGGGTAAATATGACCAAATAACATTGTATGACATTGTCAAAGAATTAACAAACATTATAAAATAAGGTGGAAGGAGATAAAACAAGACAACAATCCACTACATAGAGTACCACACCCATTCACAATTGAGCACACACATGCCCACATGTGTGCAAACACACAGACAGTGCACATACACATGATTGTAAGAGCTCTTTCTGCTTTTATATTAAATTGTTTAATTATTAATAATGACTAATTAAAATCAACTATTTAAACCAATATATTTAAAAGAACGACCTGGGAGTTTAGGGTAGACCTTGAGGTTTTTCTGGGAGCTTTTCACCTTATCAGAAAGGTGAGAAAGGTTGTATCTTTGTTCTAAGAACTCCATCTTGTTCTGCGGCACTTGAAGCTGCCTTGGACCCAGTATTGATGGTTGAGAGGGACCACTTTTCCTAAGATCTGCTTTGCCTAGTGAGTGTCATTATATAATACAATTGTTGCATGCCCCAAGGGGGCCGTGAACTTGAAAAGAACCCCAGGGTGTCCAAAGGGAAGCCAAAAGCAGCTGTGGAGGTTTCTAAAGCAGTAGTAGAAGAATCGACCTATTTCTTTTAAGATGTTGAAGCTATGAACACAAGGTTACTCTAAGTCTCTGCTTATTATCTTTTTAATGAGAAGGTCACTCCGTAGTGACTGCCTTTGTTTTGTTTCTGAGACTACTCCTGTGTCTTCTTTGTGTTTTGTTTTGTTTTAGATTTATGTTTACTTTTATTCATGTATCTGTGGTTATGTCCGTATGGACGTACGCCATGTGTGTATGAGTGCCCAGTGAGACCTGAAGAGGGCCCGGGTCCCCTGGACCTGGAGTTATATATGGTTGCCAGCTGTCCGACAGGTGCACTAGGAATTGAACACTGGCCAGCAGTGAGCACATCTGTCAGCCCCTGCTTTTCTTTCACTTCGTATCCATCTTGCTAGAGATGTATCTTTTTTTTTTTTTGGTTTCCTATGGTAAGAAGCCCTGATCACTGGCTTAAAGTGTTCCTCCTTTCTAATCTCAGTCTCTCGTGCTATGAGCACTCCCTTTGGCACTGCTGTCTCTGTGCCCAGAGTTCTGTGCAATTTTTGTTTCTTTTGAAATTCCTGCTTTGGCCCCATGAATGATTCAGCGGTGTGCTCTGTGATGTCTAAGTGTTTGGAAGTTTTCCTCTTATTTCTGCCTGCCGAATTTTAACAACAATCTTGGGTGTTGTGTGGCCCTGAGAACAGCACGTGGTCCGTGTATTCTACTGTGACGTCACAAAGCAGAGCTCAAAACATATGTGCTCTATAAATAAAAATGAATGGATGATTGGCATAGTAACTTAACAACCAATGAAGAGGGAGCTGCCAGCTACAGGGGTGAGGGAGATGGCAGGACACTGAAGGTGACTGTCCCTGGGTGAGGAAGTGCAGCTGCCCATGGTTTCTTCCTTGTAGTTCCCATGTGTACTGTCCGAGCAGGCTCTGGGTTGACAACCAGGCCGCTGGCTGCTTTCACTCTCTCCTGGCAGGTGGTATCAGGATTTGAACCACTGAAAGAGCCAACAGAGAAGGCGCCTGCTAACTTCCCAAATGATTGCTGTGTGCAGTTCTTGCCGTGGCGGCTGCACCACAGAGGTCATGTCCATCTCAGTTGGCAGCCACCTCATCCCTCTATTCTCACTGTGCAAAGTCCCTAGAGAGTCTGAGAGCTAGTGTTCACTTGGGATATCTTCTCCGTCTCTGCAATAAACCAGCCACTGGACCACATGTGAAATTTGGTGACCATTGTGGAGATTCGGGGAAGCAATCAAATTCTTCAGAGGGACTTGTGTTTCCCAGTCAGGGTCAGACTGACTGTACTGAGCAGGGCTGGTTAACCAGCTGGTTCTAAAAGTGCACTCCACTGCCTAACTTTCTTCCTCTTCTGCCGTATGATCTCCTCTGCCCCTTTAGCTCCCCAGGAACCAGGCTAATATGTTGGATCTCTGTCTCTGGATGTCTGGCCTCTAGAACCATGCATAATCAAAATCGACCCTTTATTATCAGTCTTGGGTATTCACGATAGCAACAGAAAATGGACCAAGATAGTTGGGTCATGTGAATAAGAGAAAACTTCCATTGCATAAAGTTACTGAGATCTGGGGGTTCAGATCCACTCCTGTAACATTTACCTCACTGATACGTGGACATACACACATACACACACTCATGTAACCTGTTTTACAAAGGAGAGACCCAGGACCACAGAGGGAATCTCACAATAAATACCATCTCTGTCCCCAGAATCTTACCAGCCGAGTTGGCAGGTGACATTCCTAAGCATTAAATAATAATGATCACAACACTAGATGGTTGTGCTAGTCTGTCATTACTGTAGAAAAATAGTTGATATAATCAGCTTATCATGAGAAAAGGTATCCTTCAGTTCACGACTTTGTAGCTTCTAGTCTGTGTTGACCCTGTTGTTTTGGCAGCCTGTGGTGAGACAGCATATTACGGCAGGGCTAACGGCAGACCAAAACTGCTCAGCTGATAGAATCAAGGGAGAGAGAGAGAAGAGAAGAGGAAGGGGTTTGGGGTCCCAGCCCCAAGCAGCCATGGTGTCAAGGAAAGGGAATAAGGAAACCAGGCAGGATGAATGGAAGAGCAGCTCAGATAGCACTGAGCTCCTCGTATCTCTCTTGACCCAATCTTTAAAAGAAAATTATAGTGTGTGTGTGTGTGTGTGCGTGTGCGTGTGTGCGTGTGTGTGCGCGTGTGTGTGTGTGCGCGTGTGTGTGCGTGTGTGCGTGCTCTGCATGTGTGTGCGTGTGCGTGCGCGTGCGTGTGCGTGCGTGCGTGTGCGTGTTTGTGCGTGTGTGTGTGTGTGTGTGTACCAGTAACATCAGGTATGGAAATCTAAGGACAACTTGCAAGGGTCAGTTCTTCTACTGGGTGGAAAACAGGATCAAACTCTGCTCTTCAGCACCGGCAGCAGGGACCTTTTCCCGCTGCCCCACGCCCAGCCCCGTGCAGTCTGGACCATTTTAATTGGCTCTCTGTCCTGTGGAACTGCCCTCTGCACACCACGTGGTGGGCTCCATCCCCTCCACGTAGACCACGTTAGGGGCTCCTTCCCTCCACGTAGACCACGTTAGGGGCTCCTTCCCTCCACGTAGACCACGCTAGGGGCTCCTTCTTCTTCCTAAACACCGCATTAAAGACTCTTTCTCCCTGTGGACCGTATCATAGGTTCCTGGTTCGTCTGCTCAGTGGGGGCCAGGGCAGAAGGGTGAGAATGGGTTACACACACTCACATGCACAGACATATGCACTCACATGTACTCAAACACTCACATGCACACATACACACATGTACACACGTGCACACACTCACACATGTACACACTCACATGCACACACACTCACATGCACACACTCACACATGTACACACTCACATGCACACACACTCACATGCACACACTCACACATGTACACACTCACATGCGCACACACACTCACATGCACACACTCACACATGTACACACACGCACACACGGACATGCACACACACGGACATGCACACACACGGACATGCGCACACACTCACATGCGCACACACTCACACGTGCACACATTCACATGTACACACATGCACACACTCACATGCATACACACTCACATGCACACACACTCACATGCGCACACACACTCACACACTCACATATACACACATGCACACACTCACATGCATATACACACATGCACACACATGCACACACACTCACATGCACACACTCACATGTACACACATGCACACTCACATGCATACATACTCACATGCACACACACTCACATGCACACACTCACATGTGTACACATACACACTCACATGCACATACATACTAAATTTAATAATTTTCTTTTAGAGATTGTGTCAGAAGGGGCTGAGATGAGCTTAGCAGCCCTCCTATTGGTTCATCCTCCGCTTTCACTTTTCTTGACTCTGCTTTCGTGTGTAATTAAAGGTGCAGCTGATAATGGAGGAAGAAACTTGAAGAAGTGTTGGTTCTTAAGCAAGAAATGAGTACTTACAGGGCTGAGCGTCTCCCCGAATGAAAAGGTTTTCCTCTTAACATACAAAGGTACAGGGGACAAGTCATGGCTTTTCCACCCAGGATGAGTTGAGTCCCAACCGTCGACGGTTGGTTAGGGCCTGGGTCTGACACTGCTCTTGACAAATCCTGGAGTCAGGGTTTGGGGCCATCGTCAAGCTGAGAAGTTCCCTTGCTGCCCCCTTCTCTGGCATAGTTGACACCAGAATTGCATCTGTTGTGTTTAACTTGAACTTGGGGACATGAGACAGGCCTAACGTCTAGGGAAAGTCTGGCCTTTCCTTTGAAATTGCACCCAAGCTCAAAGGTGCTTGGGAAAGGAGTTAGTGCCTCTCTGAACCTGGCAGTCCCCTCGGGGAGTCATGCAGAATAGTCAAGAAGGTTCTCCGCTGACTGACTCCTTTTCAAAGTGGATAGTGAAGATGCCCTCGAGCTGGGCTTTGGGAAAGTTCCAGGCCAGTGCTCAGCTCCACCTCCTTTGGGAAGATGCCCCAGGAGGAGGTGGACCCCAGGAATCCCAGAGTTCCCAGAAGCAGCTGGAGGTGCAGACAATGGCTTGCATACTGGGTCTGGATCCCAGGGAGGTTGGGTTCGGACATGCCAAGAAACAGAGTTAGAGGAAGCTCAGGTGATAATTTGGAAGATTTAGGAGTTCTTAGGCTGTCATCAGATTTTACATGCCTAAGTTCTCTCCAGAGAAGGAAAGACAGGAAGAAGGAAGGCCAAGTATACCTAAGTGCCAGCCCTGCACAGCTGGAAGATGAGACTAGGCATGGAGGAGGGGAGGAGGGCCGGATGCTTCAGAAGGCTGAGAATACATGCTGGGGCCTGGGCTAGTACTCACCGGGCAGAAGCAGCGGGCTGAAACTCCCCGCAGTAGAATTCGCCTTAACTATAGCTTTCATGAACACGAAAACATGTTCTTTCAGAAAACCAGAAGACGAACACTGTTTCCCCACATAGGTGAGTGGCAGAGGGGAGGAGCAGAAGGAGGTAAGAAGAGACAGAATGGGGCTGTCCTCAAGCCTTGCCTCATCGCTTGGCTACTGGAGACACGCCATGTATGCAACACCTGAGATCCGGACTTTCCTTCAGGAATGACCCAGCTGGAGCTTCCCAGTGTACTCGATAGCATACACACCTGCCCCAGGTCTTGTGGAGCCGTAAGTGATGATTTCCTAAGCCTGACCTGAGACTCTGAATTTCGAAGAGGCCACCCCTGGTCAAGGTCGATGTTGCAGACCTGTGGACACACTTAAATAAGCAGCAAGATATCAGAGGATGCCAGCTCTGTTCCATCATACTTCTGTATACCTCCAACTCAACACAAAACCACAGCAGATGTGAGTGATCTGCTTCAGCAGCTTGGTGATAATGACCCATGCCTCGACATTGTGCCCATGTGACTGCTTAGGGCGCATCACCTCCATCTCCTATCTCAGCCCTCCCCAGCAAGAGTAAGCAGCGTGCTTACTCCTCTCTAGTGAAGGCGGAGCTGCTCACTAGTTCACTAGTGCAAATATATAGGATGTCTTGCCTCTCCAAGCTACAATGGCCCTAGACCTGTAGGCCCAGGCGTGTGACTTGTCTTTCATTAATTCACCTAATCACTTAATCACTTGTTCAGTTCTCACCCTGAGGAAAGAGCGATCAGCAAGGACACAGTGTCTGAGTAGAGCCGCTGCCTTCTTGGGAGCATTTATAAAAAGCAGTGCAGATGCTTGGGAGGGGGGCTTAGACCCTATTAAGGCCTGTCATGTTCAGCCACTGTGCTAAGCCCTGCCCAGGGATTGCTTCCTTAATTCTTACAGCAGTGGGAGTGGCAGGTACTATGACAAAACCCACTCAGGAGAGGAAGCAACTGATGCTCAGAGGGAAAATGACTTTTCTAGGGACAGCAGGGAGTGTGGGAGGGAGCTGGACTGAGTGTCTGCACAGGAGCGGTCTCCATGCCTGTTCTGGTCACTTTCTTTCCATGCAGGAGAGCTAGGACCAGTGAGACAAATGCCCAGTGAGTCTGGGTTGGAAGAGGTATCTTAATCGTCTCATGTTGTGTGACAGAATTCCCTTCCAAAACAGCTTAAGGAAGGAAGGGTTTGTGCTGGCTCACAGTTGAAGATGCAGTCCGTCACGGTGGGGGAATTATGACAGCAGCAGCTTGAGGTCATGTGATCTCAAAAGTCAGGGAGCCGAGACCAGCGAATGCTGCTGATACCCAACTTTCTTCCTTCTATTAAACCTGGAATCCCAGAGTGTGAGCTGGTGCTGCCTACATTCAAGGTGGGTCTTCACAGCTCATTTAAACATGTATGGAAACCCTCTTGTAGGCACATACAGAAGGGTGTTACCATGATGATTCTAAGTCCCATTGGGTTGGCAGTGAAGATTAACCACAACAGAAGGGCTCTCTGGATGAAGTGGGTGATGTTGATCCCAGAAGCACCAATCACCCTATATAAGATGACCTGACCAAACACGCCTGCAACACAGACCAGTCTAATCTCTCACCTTTGGGGAAGGTCAAGCTTGACTTGGATTTGTCTCGTTAAGATAAGGCAGTGTCTTGGGACTCACTGTCTGCTGACCTCATATGTACACACACACATACATACACACACACATACACGTGTACATGCATACTTCTGAGGGTCTCTATCTTCTGGGCTTGTCTGACATTCTCTGCTTGGGAATTCTCTTGCCATGTTCCTTTTACATAATTCTAAAGACGACTCTATTTCCTTGAACCCAGCCGGGTACTCTGCACCCCTCAGGGCAAGTGTTGCATGTTTAATGCGCAGGAAGTGCCCTGTGTAGCTTACTCACCCACACCAGGCTTGACCTTGGCTTGTTACTCCTGCACAGTTCCGATGCCCAATGTGTGCTGCGCCTTGCGGGTAGCCAGCCTTCTTTTTCCATGTTGCCATATTCCTTCCTTTCTTAACCACATCAGATGGGGCAGTTTCTGCTAGGCTGCATTAGGGTCCAAGGGCTGCCTGTGCTGTGCTCCAGAGTGAAGCCCCCTTTGGAGGCAACATACACATCCTGCAGGCTGAGGAGTCATGCTCAACCTAGGAAACCCTGTGCTAAAAGAGTCCTAGAGAAAGGAATTCAGGGCAGGGAGCTCAGAGGGCTTCCTGGAGGAGGTGAGGCTTCCGAGCCTTGTTAAGAGTTGACGTTTTATAGGTTGATTCAGAGTCCAAAGGGTCAAGAGAAAGCTTATTCAGGAGCAAGGTCATAGTCAGGTCATAACAGACATAATTAGGTGAGGCATATTCATGTTGAAGTAGTAAGGACCCCCAACTCAATAGGATTGGACTCCTAAAGGGGAACAGGCCGGAGAAAGCATCATAGGAGGGTAAGGCAAAGATAGGCAATGTTTCTGCTAGCCAAGAAATGCCAGATGCTGAGGGTGGGCAAGGGACCCCTCTCTTTTAGCTGCAGAAGACTGAAAGGAGGGAGCGCTATTGGCCTTGTACTTCAAACCCCCAAACAAGTGACAAATGCCTGTTGCTTAAATGCCTAGTCTGTAGCGCTAGCAAGGGACAGCAAGGGACGCAGCTTAGATGCACAGCAGGGAGCTGATGTGGCACCCAGAAGGAAATCTTGCTGCTAGCTCAGCATCAGCATTCCCCATTCCCACCACAGTCAGCAAGCATGAGGACTGGAGTTTGGGCCCCAGAACCCAGGTTACAACTCAGGCATAATGAAAAGCATTTCTAATCCCAGCACCGGTATAAATGGAGACTGCTCATTCGTTTCCCAACTGCTCAGACCTCAATAATCACACAGAAACTATATTAATTACAGCACTAGTTGGTCAATAGCTTAGGCATATTTCTAGCTAACTCTAACATCTTAAATTTATCTATTTCTATTAATCTGTGAATCACCATAAGGTTGTGGCCTATTGGTAAGGTTCTGGCTGGTGGCTGGCATCTTTCTCCTTTGGCAGCCACGTGGCTTCTTTCTGACTCCACCTACTTTCTATATCTCTGTTCCGATTTCCCACCTGACTTTACTCTACGAAGCCATTGGCTGAAAGAGCTTCTTTAATAACCCATGGTAATGAAACATATTCATAGCATACAGAGGGGAATCCCACATCACACTGGGAATGCAGAGACAGGCAGCTCCTTGGGGCTCACTAGCCAGCCAACTTAGGTCATTTGGTAAGCGCCAGGTCCCAGTTGGAGATGCTGTCTCCAAAACAAACAAACAAACAACAACAGCAAAATGAAAGTCAGTGGCTCCTGGGTTCTGAGGAACAGCATCTAAGGCTGCCTTTAGGCTTTCAAATGCTCCCATATATGTGTGCTTGCACTTACATGCACACATGGGTGAACGAATGCACATGTACACACTCTCTCTCTCTCTCTCACACACACACACACACACATACGCACACACACGTGTTGAAAAGCATGCAGCAAATAGACACAGAGACCAGGGCAGAGAGATGGGTAGCCATGGGTTCCTGAGTTGCAGAACCAGCCCATCATCCATCTGTTTGCAGATGAGCCCCACAACCAGGCAAAGAAGAAATTGCAGGGAGACCTTGACTAGATCCCCACCAGCCTCTCTGGCCCAGCTGCACTCAGTGCCAGCTGGCTGGGCTCTCTCTCCACTGTGTGCCTGGCTGGGAGTCAGCAGGAAAACAGTGTGCGTTTGTCAGGCCCTGAACCGAAGGACAGTAGATCAATGCAAAGCTAATAAATAGGGGAGAAATAGGATTTTTTGGTTCGCAGAGGTTAGAGCTATGGAATCTAGGGTGAGCTTAGGGTCTTTCCCATGGCTCCGAGCAGCTGTAGAATAAGCCTATCAGGGAAAGTACAGTTCTAGGTTGAATGGTGTGGCCCTGAGTTCAAGGGAGCCAGGGATTAGAGTGATATATCTGTAAGCCAAGGAGTGCCGGATCTGGCTCAGCACCATCAAAAGGTGGAGGAGATGAAGACACCTTCCCATGTCCTCAGCAGGAGCCTGGCCTTGCCAACAGCTGTCAGGCTTCTCTCTCCAGAATGGGATGGAAACAATGACATCATTTTCAACTCTGTGGCTCACGGTGCTCTAGGAAGAGGTCATAAGCTAGCGGTCAGGAGAGGCTGACCTGGAGAGGTCAGTCAGCTCTGGGGACCAGCCTCTCTGTGCTTCTGTCTACCTCTGCCCTGCAGAAAAGCCACTCTTTCACACTTACCCCCGTCCAACATTACATCTGTGTGGAGCAGCAGGCTCCTTGGGGATGAGGGAGGCAGACAGTCGGGCAGTGGAACATCCTATTTTGACCCCTAGGAATCCACAGGCATACACAGACCCCAGAGCATTTTTCCCATTGCTAAGACTTCTTCCCAAAACAAATCAGATTTTTCTCCATACTTTATTGCATAGATATAAAAAAATCAAAGCAAATGAAGTATCATCTTGGCAAACATATGCACAATGAGTCTATGACCTTCCCGTCTCAGTCCTTCCCTCTGAGGATCACTGCTTCCTTGTGCATCATTGATGGGTTTGATTTTTCTGTTTCTTTTTTTAGGGGGGGTGCTTATAAATAGACATTCTCCTACCAGCTTCCCAGACCTCCCCTACCAGACAAAACTATAGTACATATCCTGAGACTTGCTTTTCAAAAATCCGATAATAAATCCTGGCCATTGTCCTAGCTCAAACGCAACACAAACTGGACTCTGGGAAAAGAAGAAGAAACCACTGTAGCTGAAACTTTCTTGGGCTGCCAACCAGCTCCCAAGTAAAGACACGGAGAATTACTACTGATTATGAATGCTCGACCTTAGCTTATGCTTGTCCCACTGGCTCTTCTAACTTAATTTAATCTGTTTCTATTTATCTGCGTTTTGCCATGGGACTTTTTATTTTTCTTCCATTCTGCATACCATACTTTCCTGCTTCCTCCATGTCTGTCTGGCTGACTCCCCACATCTCCCTGGTGTCTCTCCCCTCCCAGCCTAAATTCCACCTCCTGCTTACTCTCCCTGCCCAGAAGTCCTGCCTATACCTTCTCCCTTGCTATTGACCATTCAGCGTTTTATTAGGCCCATCAGGTGCCTTAGATAAACAAGGTAAAACAGCAACACATCTGTTGTAGAATATTGGTTTAAGATGTGTTACATTGTTTTTGCTGTGGAATATTTGTTTAATGATGCAAAGATGTTATTTTTGTGTTGTATTTGTGTAACTCTGTATAGCTGTGTTACTTTTGCCTGTCTAAAACACCTGATTGGTCTGTTAAAGAGCTGAATGGACAATAACTAGGGAGAAGACAGAAACAGGCAAGGCTGGCAGGCAGAGAGAATAAAAAGAAGAGGAGGATGCCAGGGGCCAGCCACCCAGCCATACAACCAGCCATGGAGTAAGAAGGAAAGAAAGATATACAGAATAAAGAAAAGTAATATCCCAGTGGCAAAAGGTAGAAAGGATAATTTAAGTTAGTAGAGCTGGCTAGAAACAAGCCAAGCTAAGGCCAGGCATTCATAAGTAAGAATAAGACTCCATGTATTTATTTGGGAGCTGGGTGGTGGGCCCCCAAATAGCAAAGAGTTAAAAAAAAAAACAGCTACACACACCTTTACATAATTAAGCAAATGCAATACATCTTTACAGAGTTAAAAAAATGAAGACTATATTTGCATAGGTAAACAAATATTCCACAGCAAATAATCTCAATGTAGGGTAGGAAGCAACAGGAGGGTGAGAGGGTTATAAGAAGGGGAATCGGGGGCACACATACGCTCAAAATACACTGTGTGAAATTCTCAAAAAAATCACAAGAACGCCCCCGATGTTTCTGAAATGTAGGGTCTGGTACAGAAATGCCCAAATATGCATGAATCAGCCCAGGGGGAAGACATTGTCATCCATCATTATGTATAACATCGTCTGTCATTCCTCAAGGAAACCACTCACAGCCCTGAGAGACTGACAGGGAAGAAATAGCTCTGATGTGTACATCTCTCAGACATCATCCAAAAGAGCCCGTGGTTACTGCTGGTCTGTTTTTCAATGCAGATGGTGTCTCTGGTGAAAGGATGGGAATGCAGAAAAGAGGTGAGGTCATTGCGCTGGGAAGTTCTGTGTGATGGAAAAGGTTATTGCCATGGGACATCATAGAAAGGCTGACAGCTACAGAGAGAAGGGAAGTCAACCAGCAGGCACACAACCCCTACAACTTTACAAGTGGGCCCACAGAGAAGGGAAGTCAACCAGCAGGCACACAACCCTTACAACTTCACGAGTGGACCCAGAGAGAAGGGAAGTCAACCAGCAGGCACACAACCCTTACAACTTCACAAGTGGGCCCACAGCGGCCCACACTTAACCACCAATAAGATTATACTTTCTGGCCCTGGGTAGTTAAACTTTCTGGAAGATTCCTGAGCTTGTAGCAAGAAGGGGTGGTGATTGAAAGCAGCTTTGCTGGCTGACAAGCCCGGAAAGTCATTTCCCCACCCAGTGACGCTCTCCACAGATCCTACATGAGTGACAGCCAGTTTTTTAAATAAGGCTTATTTTAAAACAAAAAACAAATCAGCTTATTTTCAGTGTGAGATGGGTTGCATTTGGCCCTAATCCCCTGCGGTCAGCCAGCGTTCTGCCACTACACCAGCTGTCCAGGCCCCCACAGACCGCCTCAGTGAAGGTTATGTCCCCTGTCTAGAGACATAAGCAGAAACCCACTAACGCATTCAGCGCTGTGAAAATGTAATCCCAAATATAATTTCCACTCGTATGAGGAAAGTGAACTGGCTGAACGTTCAACTCAACAAACAGTGTTTCTGAATTGAGGTCATCATTCCCTTAATGGCCCCATTGCTGCTCCTGCGGGGATTTACACCAGGTAGCAGGTCAAAGCATGCTGCTGGATTTTCCTTATTGGGTTTGTGGGTCCCTCTCAGTAAGTGAAACCAGTGGGGAAGGGTGTGCAGTGTGTCATATGCATGCCAGCAAACCTCCAAGGCACCCGGATATCCAGATCACCAGCATAGGGTTGTTAAAGATGGGCCCCTTTGAAGCCCAAACACCTTAGAAAAGCCTCTTCTATAGGGGTTCTTTTGCCAGAAGGGGGTTAAATGATGGGTAGACTATGGGGCCTATAAAGAGAACCCTAGATTCCCTCAGCAAGGAACTGGGTCAGCAGGAATCTCCGGGGGTGGGGGGCAGCCAAAGACTGTCTGTAGAGAAAGACTAGATTGATTATAAGGAATTCATTTACGTGGTTACATAGGTGAAGTCCCACAGTCTTCAGGTTGAGTGGCAAGTTCAAGGACCACAAAGTGGTATGGTAGCTTGAATAAGAAATGGCCCCCAAGGTCTTGGGCTTTTGAGCATTTGGTCCCTAGTTGGTGGTACTGTTTGGAGTACAGCCTTGCTGGAGGAAGTGCATCACTGAGGACAGCCTCACAAATGTATTTGAAGACATCAGCTCTCGGCATCCAGTTCCCGGCTGCTACGCCTGCCTCTTGACACCACGCTTCCTGCCATGATTAACTCTTATCCCTCTGGAACCCTGAGTCCAAACAAGCTCTTCCCTCTGTAAATTTCCTTGATCGTGGTATTTAATCACTGTGAAAGGAAAGCAATGAACACAAGAAGCACTTATACTCTGGGAAATGGCAGCCTTTTTGTTCTGTGCAATTGATGGGTAAGGTCCGCCCACAGTGAGGAAGACCATCTGCTCTTCTCAGCTTCTCAATTTCCATAATTATCTCTCCACAAACACACCCAGGATAACGGCCGGCCATGTATCTGGGCCACACTGTGACCCAATCAAGTACCCCAGGCATCCAAAAAACAAGGGAAGTAAAGATGGCCTCCAGGTCCAAAGGGAGAGTGTTGCTCACTCTGGAGCTAAAGAAGATACAGGGGGTTACCTTGGGCTTGTGTTGTGTACAGGTCTGGGGGAGGGCTCTACTGTATGAGTTCTTCCTAGGAACCATGAAGTGAAGGGCAGCCAGTTCTGGGGGGCCAGCTGTGCCCAGAATCATGAGCAGACCT
>LOEQ01005220.1:156816-167931 GCA_001685075.1 Bramus lutescens
TTATTTATTTATTTATTTATTTATTTATTTATTTATTTATTTATTTATTTCGCCTACAGCACCCAGTATTCCCAGGCGATCTCCCATCCAAGTACTAACCAGGCCCGACCCTGCTTAGCTTCCGAGATCAGATGAGATCGGCCATACCACTCGTAGACTCTCTTGGCGGAGATCAAGTAGGGCTGTCCCTAGCTCTAAGGCCTCTTGAGACAAGGCCATGTTTTCTCTGTCCATCCCCACTGCTGACTTCAGTCTCACAGATTTCCTACTTCGTGCTAAATCTGGAACCTGGGAAGAAGAGGGAATGAGAACTCAGAGAACTTCTCCACATCCCATTCCAGATAACGCTACACATATATTATCTCATTTGACGGAGGTGGCAGAGCCTGCCTATCATTGATCACAGTTATTCATAACGGGCACCACGGTCTCAGTAACTGTCCCTGTGCCTTGTGATTTTAATCAACTTAACTGGAATCTCCCTCAAGGACAGGAACCATTATTCGTCTCATGTCATAGACAATCGTGAGACATTCAGAAGTAGTGTGTCTTGCCTGGGCCCCACAGTCACAAGAGTCAGAGCTAGGATTGGACCCAAGTAGCCCTTTTGGAGTTAACTATTCTGTACCACTACCTCCACCACCACCTACTGTGAGGGAATTCTTTCTGTGGGGTCCCCTAGGTTCAGAGTTACAGACTGTGCAGCTTGGAGCCTGAGCCAGGTTTGCTTTGGCCCTGGAGTAACAGGGACCCTGTCTCTCACCTTGCCGCAGGTGCCAGCACCCTAACAGACTCTATTCCAACCTCCTTCTAAGGCAGGCCTCAGGCTGTCCTTTTCCCTGAGGAAAGACAAAGCCTGCTGAGCCCTCCCGTCTGAATGAGTGCTGCATTTCAATTCTGGATTTAATTCTGTGGGTTGATCCGGGAGCCACAAGGAGATGGATTAGCAGCACTGACATTCAGAGCCTCGTCTTTGGGAAAAGCAACATAAATTATTACCCACCAAACCCAGCCCCTGTTATAGGGTTTCTCACTATGACTCGGGTGAGGCTCACAGGCAATGACTACTGCACCCTCCACTTAGGGATACCTCGCTGAGCCTGGCAATCTCATGAGGAGGCAACAAAAGCAGAAGAGAAAGCAGCAAATATATGAGGACTGGAGTAAAGCTTCCTGGGACGGGAGGCCTGAGGCCCTTGCTGAACCCAGTGAGTGCTTGCTGCACGCACAATAGGCAGGCTATGAAATCGAGGCTGTGTGAGCCATAGTCTCCCAGAGAAACAGAACCAGTATGTGTATGGGAGAGAGGGGAGAAAGAGGAAATATGGGGGAGGGAGAAAAGAAGAAAGGAGGGAGGGAATGAAGAAGGGGGAAGGAAGGGAAAGAGAGAGAATTATCTCATCTCTCACAGTCAAGGAGGCTGAATAAAGCCCATGGCCAGGTGGCCGGAGCCCAGGGAGATCAGCGCTACCCCACTCAGATACTCGAGGCCTACTGTCTTAGTTTGCTTTCAATTACTGTGATAAAGACCATGACCAAAAGCAGTTTGGGAAGGAGAGAATTTATTTGGCTCATGCAACCTGATCACGGGATCAGTGAGAGAAGCCGACGAACTCAAGGAACCCGGCAGGAGCCTGGAGGCAGGAACTGAAGCAGAAACTATGGAGGAATATGCTACCTACTCCTTACTCCCCTTGGCTTTCTCACCCTGCTTACTTATACCACCCAGAACCACCTACCCGGGAGTGGTACCACCCACAGTGACCTGGGCCTTCCCACATCAGTTATTAATCAAGAAAATGTCCCCATAGGCCAATCTTACAGGGGCATTTTCTCAACAGATGTTCCTTTTTTTCCTCAGATAACTATCTTGTTTCAACCTAACAAAAACCTCAACCACACCATCAGCTTCATACCAGGAGAGCCACAGAACAAAATTCAGAACACTGTCTCCAAATCCCAAGACCCAAGAAGAGGTGGGTCAGATCCAGTCACAGGAAAGACCAATGCCAAGCAACAGGTTTGCCTCTTATTTCTAAGAGTGCCAACCTTTGAGATCCACTCAGTCTTGCAAGGTGTTGGAACAGGCCAAACCACATGCAGGAAGCCATCTGCTTTACTCTGAGTTAAGTATTAATCTTGACAAAACATGCTCAGAGAAAAAGCCCAGAATGGTGTTTGACCACATATCTGGGCATCTAGTAGCCTAGTCAAGTTGATACATAAAAGTCAGCCATCACAGGATTCAAGGTCAAGAAACAGGGCACAGCACGAAAACACTCAGTTCTTTGAAAACATGGTCCCAAAAAGCTCACATGATAACCAGACAAAAGCCTGAGGCTCACGCAGGTGCAGGGAGCAGGGAATAGCAGTGAGGAGACACTGGGAAGGACTGAGGGTGGAGGTCAGGGTGAGGGCATGCACAAAAGACAGACAACGCAGGCTGTGAGTCATTGGTTAATACACCCATCAGGACTTTAGAGACTGCAATAATCTGTTCTCCGTGATGGTGAAGCTGCTTGCCATGGTTTTGTCTCCCCATAGGCTCATTACCACCATGATGTGAGAAGCCGTGTGTCCCTGCTGCCATGAAGTCCACTATACTTCCCCTCCGTGATGGGTAAAACTTGGTCCCAAATAAACCTTCCCCCCTTAAGCTTCTTTATCAGGTAGTTTGTCAGAACAGTTTTTCAAAGCAATTAACATATTACTTACAAGGATGCTTCTTTGAGACAAGCATTACAGACAATCGTAATTTTTCTTTTTTTTTTTCTGGCTTCTACTACTGTGTGTGGATTGTCACAAACACTTGCAGGGCAATTCCCATAACACTAGCTCCTTGGAATCTGATTTTCTGTTACAGCCACCGCTGCCTGGAACTCTGGTCACACATTGTTCCTGGAAACATAGAAAACCGTGGTCACAGCAGCTGCCTGCCTGCCTGCCACAGTGAAGCTACCTCCACTTCCATTGGCTATCCTGGAGTGACTGGCAGTGTGTCTTCATTTTCACTGTCCATCCGCTCTAAGCCCTCACCCTCATGGCCTTCTCTGCCATGACCACCTCTTCCGAGCTGCTGGGGACAGTATGCTTGGCTGCTTTGCAGTCTCGTTGACTCATACTTTTTGCCATCTGGTGAGAGATTTCACTCTTTTAATGAGACATTGGCAATATGTTCCCAGTGGCTGACAAGCTTGTCTGAGTCACAGGAGGGGCACAGGAGGGGTTGGAAAAGAGAAATTTAAAGTAAAGCGTTCTCTTTATGCAACCTCAAGTGTCCACTGAGGAACTCTATCTAGGATGATCTGGAGAGAGAAGAGAAGCTGGGAGAACAGGTATGATTTAAACATCTGCACTCTATATTCTTAAGTACCCAATGGCAGAAATTAAAGGCAGATCACTGTAGATAGATGAGAGAGAGAGAGAGAGAGAGAGACCTAACCATTCAGATTGTGAACACAGCGATGGCAAGCTGAAGCGCTCTTTTTTTTTTTTGCCACTGAGCAGCAAATGACAAATCAGTCCAGACCCTCTGCACCAGCAATTCTACATTAGTAATCAGGAGTTCCCATAAGGAGATCTTCACACTCCAAAAATGGAGATTTGTAATTTTTATTTCATAAGTTTGCTTTTATTTTAGACGTATTTCTGAAAGTCTTTGTCGCTTTAGTGTTGGTATGCATGGGCTATTCAGCCTTGACTATGATGCTAGAATCACCTGATTCCCAGGAGTGACAGCAGGATCTAGAGGTGAGGGATTGTACTAAAGCATCAGTGCATTCCATTTTCCATAATCTTTGGGCTCTTCTAAAATACAGCCAAAATTGAAACCGCTGTTTGTGTGTCAAATTAGACAAGGAGTAGATTGTGCAGGTTAGCTTTTGTCAACTTTTATGCACGTCTCAGCATGCCCAGGAAGAAGGAATCTCAGTTGAGGAACTGTCTCCATCAAATTGACTTGTGGTGAGGTTTTTGTATTGTTGTCTTGACTGAAAATTTAAGTAGGAGATCTGAACCTGTTTGGGGTAGGACCATCCCAAGGCAGGTGGGCCTGAGCTACATAAGGAAAGCCAGAGGAAGTAAGGCAGTAAGCAACATTCCTCCTTGGTCTCTGCTGCAGTTCTCAGTTTTCTGCCTTGGCTTCCATCATTGATCGACTGTATGTGATCTGTAAGCCAAACAAACCCTTTCCTCCGCAGGTTGCTTTTGGTCATAATGTTTAGCAGAGCAACAGAAAAAAAAAAAACTGGAACAGATATAGAGGCCAGCAAGTCAATGAAAATATTCCATATTAGAGCATTTTTAAACAAAAATAATGTAGTTTATTGACTAGCCTACTTGCCATAAGAAGAGAAGGAAAAGTCTGCTTACGGGAATTAGAACAGAGACAGTTTCTTTTGCTCTGACATGCAGATTCTGGCCTTGAACTTGTCATGTGGCTGCCTTTGAACTAAAACACATCCTGTCCCAGCCTCTCCAGTGTTGAATTACAGGTACAGCAGCCCCAGCTTGAGACAGAATTATTTTTCACTCAACAGTGATGGTTGCCTATGTGATTTAGCTTTTATTACTTACAAGGTCTGAAAATACTTTTTACATAAAAAGAGAAAGGAAGACAACTTAATGAGCCAATGTTTTTTTCATTTCTTTTTGATACCTGCAAAATACATTGTTGTATGTCTCTTGCAGTCAATGCAGTATTTACATAAAAGTGAGAGTAATTCTAGATATACATGCCAATTTTGATCTCTCAGGGGATAGCATGGGTTCAGGGCAGTCTACTTTCACCTGGGTTAATAAACTACACAGGAGCCCTCAGTACTCAGGAGTAACAATAGGTAAATAATCAGGGTTCTTAAAGACAGGGTGTGTATTATGGGTTTTTATCATGATTGTCATTGCTTGTAGAAAACACTCTCAATAGTCACCAAAAGTGAAGATTAAAGATGGTTTTATAATTGTTTTCTGTAACTTATGACTGCAGAATTGTTTCATTGGAGACACTAGGTTATTTTAAGATGTAAACTTAGCAGTTACCTAGAGATAGTTTGAGCTGTCATTAGTTTGGAGTAGGAGCTAATAGTTCCTGCCAAAGAAGGGGCATAGGAAGGTGGAGTTGCCCACTATAGCCATATTAAAAGTAATGATGTCAAAATACAGTAGTAACCAAGACTGCCCGAATTTTGTCAAATTTCCCCTTTCCTTAATAGAAAATAATTAGCTTAGTACCTGTGTTTATCAGTAAGGTGTTAGGAAAATAATATAGTATTGTAGTGTTTCACACTGAACTTTTTGATGGCTTTTTAACAAGGCTTACATTTTATACACTGGTTTCAATATATGGAGTGTGAAAGAAAATAATACCTCGAAACTAAACCAGTCCCCAAAGCCACTAGCTATATGCAATAGACTATAAAAATACTCTAGTCAGAATGGGTTTATATTCAGGCAGGCAGCTCAGTCTGGTACTTTTTAAATTAGTATTCCTATATGTTTCATCTAAGTAGATATACATTAATAAAATATGCATGACTTGCATAAGGCAATCAGGATCAACAGAAGCAAAGCCTACAACTGTAGATCGATCTTTCTACAATGTCTTCAAACGATATGGATATGATTTAGAGAGTGGGATTGAAGGATGATGAATTAGGGTGTGGATTAAAATTACAGAGCTCTTTTGTGATTTTAAATATGATATAGTAAATTGACAATTTAGTTAGGGTGTTAATGGATTGAAAGTTTATGGAAACACTCAAAGCAGGTTATAATATTTCTCAATACTGTTAAATTCAGAAATACTGAAAATCTACAAAAATCATGAAAATGATCAGCAGGTACTTGAACATGTCATGTTCTCTCAGTGTGGTGCTTTATTTTGAAGACTAGAAAAGAAGAAAGTGCCTGTTTACTAATTAGAAATTCATGAATGGTTAGAGTGGCAAGATATCTTGAACTGGTTACATTAATTGATCAGTTCATTTTTAATCAATATAACTCTTATTTCTGCAGTTCCTATAGTGACAAAACAGAAGTAATAAAATTTCTATTCACATAACAGACAATAACTATGAATCAAGATATCACGGTCTGTTAAAAATGTAGAAGAGATTAAAACGGGCTGTGGTGTTGAATTGGCAAGAGTGGAAGAGAATAGAAATGTTAAACTGGATGGGCGGTATTGCCCCAGAAGGAGGTGGCTGAGTCAACTCTTCAAAGAAAAGACTACTCAGTCGTCTTGAAAAAAAGAATACTCAGTAAATAAACATAAACCAGACTGACTGTGGAACAGGAAGAATAAGGAATATTGGGACTATGATGATAACCAAGGAGGAAGCAGTTGTTCAACTTATGTGGGGCTGTTTTCAGTGGGTAGCATTTTTGTGACAATGGAGAGATCCTTTGGTTAAATTGACTAGGAGTTTTAAACTTCTTGCTATAACTTCTGTATGGATTGGATTGTTACACAATCATGAAGGAAATAATAATGACTTGGGCCTAGGTGTAATGGACAGCTAGACTAGTAAAGCTTCTACTTTTGCAAGGGAGAAAAGGGAGCTGCTAACTAAACTTAAGGTTATTCAACAGGATGAGAGAAAGTAAGAAGGCATTCTGGGAGTCATGAAAGTGTTTGCATTGACACAGAAAGGCTGAAGCCATTGCTCTCACCAAAATTAGTGCAATAAATATAAATTAATAAACAACAATGATTCTCCCATCCCAGCCACCCAAGAGCTTCAAAAACACTGACTTTTGGCCCCATGCTTAGAAAATCTAGTATATTTGGCATAGAGTTTGAGCTGACTGTACTGGGTTTTAAAATACTTCAAGCAACTCTCTTCTGCATGTAAGACTGACCATTATATAAATAAGCTATTTCAGAATACCTTCTTGTATGCTGTAAATACCATTGGTTAATAAAGAAACTGTCTTGCCCTGTGATGGGGCAAAAGAGTAGAGCTAGCTGGGGTTAACTGAACTGAATGCTGGGAGAAGAAAGGCGGAGTTAGAGGCACTATGTAGCTGCCAAAGGGGAAAGACATGAGCTGCCAGCTGGAACTTTGCTGGTAGGCCATGAACCTCATGGTAAAATATAAATTAATGAAAATGAGTTAAATTAAGATGTAAGAGCTAGCTAGCTAGCAATACGCTAAGTGATTGGCCAATCAGTGATGTAATTAATACAGTTTCTGTGTGATTATTTCGTGGCTGACCAGCTGGGAACAAACAAGTGGCCTCCCTACTATAATAGAGATTTAGAGTCTAGTAAGAAAGAGGTAAAACATTCTAAATGCATGCTTTTGGGAACAAAGAACAAAAGAACATTTTGAGGCTTATATATTTTCTTTAATTCTGTATCTGTGAAGGAAAAACTATTATATTTGATGTAAATAAGAGGCACTTCTGAAATGTCTATTTGAGATACAAGTTTGATATCTTCCCCATGGAAATATTGAGTGCCTGTCAATTACTCAATTGTTGTTCTTCAATTGTAGTACATTCCCTTTATGATGTAAGTTAGGGAGATATTGAAATGGCTGAAAGATTTCACTATGCTAGATATTTTTTAAATAAAGAGCATGAAGAAGTTACTTTTAGACAACTCTGTGTACTGAATGTTTTAGGCAGGAAGGAGCAGTGTCAATGTTGGAGAAGGGTAGCTTGTTTCTCCAGGCTGCCCTGATAGCTTAGACCTGAAATAATCACAGAGAAACTATATTATTTAAAAACACTGCTTGGCCTATTAGCTCTAACTTTTTATTGGCTAGCTCTTACATTTTAATTTAACCCATTTCTATTAATCTGTATATCACTATGTGGCTGTGGCTTACTGGGTAAATCTCCCAGCATCTGTCTCCAGCGACTCCATGGCTTCTCTCTGACTCCGCCTTTCTTCCTCCCAGCATACAACCTACATTTCCCTGCCTAGTTCTGTTCTTCCCTGCCATAGGCTCAAAGCAGTTCTTTATTCATTAACAAATAAAAGCAACACATAGATAGAAGGAATTCCCATACCATGTAAAGATAAATATAAAAATCTAATTGAAAACTGTTTAAGTTGACTTTGTCATAGAACAGAGAGTAATGGGTGTTGTAGAGAATAATGGAAAACCAGGATGGGTGCTTTTTAAAGGATGCCATGGCAAAACATGCTTTTGCAGTTGTTAGTGAGGAGACTTGTGGGCTTCCTAGCATGAACAGAGAAGAGTAACCTAACATTCATTTGACTTATGTTATACATGTTGCAAGAAGTATATTTTCTTTAACATATCCCTTTATGTTATCTGAGTGATAAGTTATTTAGACAGAACAATTGGACAGGAGACAGAAACTTCTCTGACATAGCCCTGCTCTTTACATATAATCTCATGAGCATGACATTAAAAGAGGCTGTGGTATAAAACAGGGTTTTGTTTGTTTAATGTTGCTTAGCACTTACTTAGAATTACATGGCCTGAGATACAGCAATAGGCCAGGAAGTCTGGGTCTTTCTTATGCATTCATTCTTAAGGGTGAAGAACAAAATTACCAGTGGGAAGTAATCATGAAGTGACAGTGACAGGCTAGGGAACTGAAGCAGGAAGATAGGACAAAGATTCATCTGGAGGCTTCCTTAGGTTACGATGGTTAGAGAAGGAAATTTTGAAGAAATGACATCTAAAGAGATTTTGAGAGGCCTGAGAGAGCAATTCACATAGAATGTTAATGTAACAGAACAGACTTGAAAGCTTCAAGGAACAGAAAGATAGACAAGATCAACGTGTATTAGTGTGTAAGGCTCCGAAAGTAGATTCTCAAGTTTCCAACACTGGACATGGAAGGGTAGCACTGATATCAGGATTAAGTGTAAGAGGAAGTGCTGATTTCCTTTGGACGTGGGAGGTTTTAGGTGCAGAGGTCAATCTTGTTGAGATAATAGCCAAAATGTGACTTGATTATAAAATGTTCCTCATAGTTCATGTGTTTGATTTATTGATACTTAGTTGATGACACTGAGGTGGGAGGCTATAGATCCTTTAAGTGGTAGGCCCCATGAGAGTAAGTTAATCATGGCAGCCAGGCTTTGAGATTTAGAGTTTTACTGTTTGGTCCACTTAGATATGAGTGAGTATTTTTATGATCCTTCTACTTAGGATAACCTAGTTCTTCCACAAACCTTCAATTCTGTGAAGGGCTTATGTCATTTCAAGCTGAGCCATAGCAAATACTTCCTGAAGTTATTTCCTATTAGGAATTTGTTCATGTGATGCATAGCAAAATCAGCTGACTTACAATATCTAGTTATTTCAGTACTGATGGTCACACCCAGGGATTTCAGCATGCTGAGCACACATATAAATTTGTTTACTATACTGTCTGATTAAATTTTTAGAAATTCTTTAGTTTACCTAGATATCATAAATATTTATTTATGTATTTATTTATGGTATCTTATTATATATGAAATAGCTATTTTTAAAACATGTTCAATAAAATGCTAATGATTATTTTGTAAGAAATAACTCATTAAAATGCTGTCATCATTTAAAAACAGAGAAAATAGCCAACAAAGAAGACTAATTAGTTGAGAATGTGTTGGGATTAGAGATACAGACTTGAGAGTTTTTAGTTAAATAATTCTTTGAGGCTTCATGATGGAGATATTTAGGAAGGGGAAATAAGTATAGAAAACAGCAGATAAAACAGTGCAACAGTAAAGAAAGTTCCCTTTGGGGAGCTAGAAGATATTGTAGGAAAGAAACAATGACTAAATCCCAGAGAATGAGCACTTGAAGGCATGAGGAATTGTGGTATTTAATTGCTTAGGACAAATTCAGCCACAAATACACATTTTGTTTTATTTCTATTCAGAAAAGACAGTTTAGCCAAGACAAATCGCTCCATTTGGTTGTATTTCCATGTATATGATATCTATTTTTGGTATATTTAAAGTTAGAATAGTGATGTACTTGGATAAAATACAACTGAAATCTTTTTGTCAACATTTCTCAAATATGCTTTGTCATGCGCTAAAATATGTATTCCTAAAGCAAGAAACAAACACTTGCATTTAATTGGAACACTGTCATTAAGAGCCCTCAAATTGATCATCCTCTAACAAGTGATCAGCCTTGAGATCATTTAAAGACAGGTAACATGGACTGAGCAGGCTGTATTTTTATATTTAGGAATCCATATATAAAGAGGCAGTAAATTTGAGAAGGAGGGATCATGAGGAGGATTTGAAAGAGGAAGGGAAAATGTATTTATTGTATGTATAACTACAAGATATAGTTATCTGATAATTAAAATGTAGTTATATTATAATTTCAATAAAATATAAAAAAGTATTATTAAACGCAGAATTATCAAATGACTTTAAATAACATTTTCTATTTGACCACCAGGTGGCATAAACATTACTTTCACATTACTTGATGCATGAGTATATGTTGGATAATGATTATTAATGTTTGGAAATCATAATTGGTAGTGGCAAAGTATATATTCCTGTGCTGAATATAGTTGAATGGATGTTATTTGATTTATTCATAGTGAGTTTGGTGTGTGTGTGTGTGTGTGTTAGAGAGACAGAGACAGAGAAAGAGACAGAGAGAGAGAGATATTCTTTCAACAAATCACTAGTCATGTAGGAGGCAGGCGTCCAACAACTGGAACATCCGCACAGACTCTTCCCTCAGAAGCTTCTCCTTTCAGTAAGGAGCCACTAATATATTCAAGACAGGTTAAGGTGAGTAGGTGAGTAGTAGGGACATGTAGGTAAGACTTTTCTACATCTCGTGAGGACTTGGAAAGTTTCACAGCAGAGAAGCTGGATTTGAAGAAGAGTCAGTATGCATCTGAGGCAAAGGATGTACAAATCCAGCATTGTGTGAAATGGTGTGGCATCTGTTATGAACTCTGCGGGGCTTATAGTTGCATGACATGAGGGCGAAGATAAAGGTAAACTATATAAGAAGGTTGGGGGCAAACAATGATAGGATTTATGTGTTAAGTTGAGGACCTTGGGGGGGCTCTATTCTATAGCATGAGTGAAGCTTCTGGAATATTTTCTCCAAAATTGATGGAGGAGGGTCATCTGTCTATGTGTCACTTTCATTGGTTAATAAAGAA
>LOEQ01005220.1:170240-184265 GCA_001685075.1 Bramus lutescens
GAATTCCCTACCATTTATGGAAAGGCTAGCTAGAAGCCAAAAACCCTGGTACATTACATATTAACTTATGAAGAAAGAAAGCAAATCTTAGACTTCATGAGACCAGCTATAAAACATTGGGCAAAGATATTCAAATAAAATGATGATTATTATCTGAGCTTTCTCACAGAGAGAAAGAAATCTAGGGCCATGAGATACTGCACTCGTGGTTGATGGTGTGAGGCATAATCATAAGAAAGGCTCAACCCACATAACGTCTCTGATGATTTGTTTTATGTCTGTGAGCCAACTGTCTTTGCCAATTTCCTTCTGTAATGATATAAAAACCTTGCATGAACTTCAGTAAAACGCAGCAGATTCCAACCACTCTCTTGTGTGTTGTGTCTGTCATTCGCTGAACTTGCGCCTTCCTGTTACCAAGACCCTGCTTCTCCCACAGTCTGAGTGGCTCCCCTGAGCCGGTCCATGGCATGTTTTTCAAAAGAAAGCCTTGGCTGCTAATGTAAGCATTAGTTATAGGTACCATCCTCAACAGTAAGAAAAGAAGGAGAGTAAGTACGTTGTACAATGACTACACATTGGTGATTGTATGCTATGAGAAAGCCTAAATTATTGTGAGTTAGTCTTCTATAATGTTTAAGCTGGTTATTGTTATAAGGACCTACATGTGTTTCTATCATATCTCTGTAACTTATCTGGAAAATTTTTATGGTTTGATATAAGTTATCAAAATGCTGATCCTTGCTCATTTTATCTGTTAACCATGAGGGATTTCTCATAGCCAGGAGCAAGTTACAGCACTGAGCATTTCTCCTCATAAGATTTACACAAACATTTAGCAAGTGGTGTAAATCTGAGTGGAGGCAAAACAGAAATTGTTCAGAGCTATTTTCAAGATAAAATGCAGTTATCCTTTTATTCAGTTTGATAACTTGAAGTTAATACTGTAATCTGTAACATGGAAAACTTCACTGTGAAGCTCTTTTTCCGAATCTGGCATTCCTTTCATGGATTGCGAGGAGATTCTTCTCTGTGTCTAAATTTTCATGTTGTCATCTCCAACATGTGCTCCCATGACACTTTGCTGAGGGTATTAAAACCAAGCAGCTCAGTTTGAGTATTGCACTCTCCTAGCACACACATGGATGGAAATACTCCTTTCAGGGTTGTGCCGGTTGGGGATGAAGAGATGCTCAGTGATTAGAAGAAATTGCTGCTCTTGCAGAGTGCCTCGGAACCAGGTTTGTGGCTCACAGACCCCGGTAACTCCAGTTCTGAGGGATCTGATGCCCATTTGTGGCCTCTGCACACTGCACTGTGGTACACAGACCCACATACAGACCCACATGCATACTGATAATTAAAAATAAAACAAATTGTTGAAAAAAACTGTTTCAGTTCTAAATGGAGGAGAAAGCTCAGAGTGATTGTAACTTCCTAGGAACATGCTTATAGTTGAATGAGGGGTCTAATTGAAAATGCGTAAAACCATTTCTTTAGTCAAACAAACAATGTCTTTTTGCATCTAAGCCATTTTTTTACACTGTTCGCTAAATGTTCATGTACATTTGCGTGTTTTATGTAGTATTTTCCTTTAGAACACAATCATTGTATTGGTTTTAAGATATTTAGCTGCAGGAAGATAATGCTTTTGTTCCTTTCTGTTTCAGGACATGATGTGTTCACCCCATTGCCAGATCAGGAACCTAGAAGTTCTGAAAATACTGTGGCTTTGATGGATGATTCTGGATGCGTCTTGTCAAGTGAGCAAAGAAGCGAACTTACAGAGTTGTCTCAGCATCTTGGGGAGAGCTGCAGTCCCCCGCCCCTTCTACCACTGCCTCTTGAGAAGAAGCCCTGTACCACCCTGGGAAATCCTCCGTCTTCTCACATGCAGTTCTTGCAGCATCTGCTTGAACTGAAGAAGATGACAGAATCCAGTGGTCTGAAACTATACTTGAGCCACTTTGAGAAAGACTCCTCCACAGTTTCTGATTCGGTTGCACAGTTGTTAGATGGCCTGATCACGTTTTACTGTAGCCCCAAACTCCCTTTCTCAAGTTTTTGGATGGAAGCTGTTGGTACGTTAGCTAGACTGATGAGTGATTTTAATTTATCTAATCATATTCTTAAAAAATGTTCTAAGAAGTTGGAAGAATTTGAGAAAACTCTACTGCAGGCTATTTTAGAGAATGACAGCATAAACCGGGTAAGTAATATATCTTACCTGTTTATGACTTAAGATCTGAGCAATTTTGATGAGTTTTCCTCTTGGCAGAGATATTTGGTGGTTCTTTCACATTGGTGGCTGAGTGTTTGTAACTGGGCCTCCAGACCTGTGTACATCTCTTCCCAGTTGTGTGTTTCCAGCCTTCTGTTGCTGCATACCGTGTGGTTCTCTCCTGAGATGTCTCTGCCCCCAGCTTTTGCTGCCTCCGCTTTGTATTCTTTTACTTTAACTGTTTGAGTTTTAATCCTTTGATGCTTTGCCTTTTTCTGTTTTCTCTGTCTTTGTTTATTTGCCATTGGTCAAACTTTGCGATCCTTTCCAGATAACCACTAATGCCCAAGGTCCCCACATTATGACTTCTGTGATAAAGTTGCCAATGTCTAATGTCTGGAATAGATGTGAGGGAGAAGTAAAGGCAGAAGTTATTTACATTACAAGTTTTAGGTAGAGAACCAGAATCCAGAATGCAGTCTAGTTTAAATGTTCAAACCAAAGTCCATTAGAGTATTTCTAGAGGCTCTAATGAATGAGCATCTGTTGGGCACCTCCTTATTGTTCTTTGGCCTATCAGAATTTTCTCTAGAATGTTAAACCCAGGATCTGCTTTCAAGCTTTTTGAGAGTTGTTGAAGTGGCTAGAATAAATAAGATGTCCTTCTCACATGGCTTTTAGATATTTGGTCATCAAGTTTTAGCTTAAAATAATAGTGAAGCTGTCTCTTTGTCTGTAAGTAAGTGCTGCCTTAAGCCAAGGTCTGAAGGTTTATATATGGGTATCATTTTACTTATCAAGAAGAAATTAACTAGTGAGAAGTTGTCCAAGAAACATCTTATATAGACTAGAGCCATTATAATGTCTGTGAGTGTGATCCCTTGAACTATTGAACATACCTGTCCTTATAAATTTTGGCTCTCTTTTCTTGCTGGTTAAGACATTGAAGCTAGCCAAAATTTATCATCTCTTCCTCCTCTACTTCTTGTGCCACCAAGGCCAGCTGGTGATCTTGTCCTCGTCTTCTAGTGTTTCTTATACCAGCTGTTCCATCAGTGACGATAAGTCAAAGGCCTTCACTTGGAAGCACTGAAGAAATCATTCCTCTGCATTAACGTTGACCTTTGTAGACTGGACATTTGTTAGAATTCAGTAGGTAAGGTCTCCATGGCCTTCATGAGCAAGAAAACAAGTGGTTCCCCACAATCGCAGAACATTTCTAGAGATGCCTGACAGTACCCTTGGATCTAATTGATCTTGGAGCGAAAAGGGAAAATATTCTCCCTTTTAATCTAGCTGATGAAGTTAGAGTATATGTCTCCAAGAATGGTTACTGTACACATGGAAGGTAGTTACAGCAGTCTTGTACTTTTAAGTTCTTTGTAATATTTACCAGACCTCCATGGTGTTTTTTTTTTTAATTTTAATTTTGTCATATTGTTTTGCCTGATGTAATTACTGGTTTCTTTAGGGGAAGTAAGAGTTTCCCAGTCCTGCTCCTCCAACACTAGGCAGACATCAAAGAGAGCTGATTCCTAGAAGTGGCTAGACTTGAAAACATGTGATTTTACAACAGCCCCAAGAAAACATGGGGAAACACAGAGCCTGGATCCAAAGGATAAATTGTAAGTGCTAGACCACCTACTGCTAACAAACAGCTACAGTATCTACAGACAGAGATATCAGCCTCCTTATTATGCTATAGAAATGCACTGACCTTACCACTTGGCAGCCTGTGCCTCAGTCTCCTCTGGGTCTCCCATTTCTATGAGCCCATTAGCCACCCAGGGAGGTGAAGACAAAGCAAAACAACAAAGATGGACAAAGAAGATTGGGATATGTGATGGATGAATGCTTGCGGTACTTGAAACTCAAGTGGTACCAGGAAGCTTTATGGTTTATGCCATCTGATTGCATTAAACAAAACAGCAATTAAGTCACATTGCTTTCTTCTTGGTAAGTTCAGAGCTCATTTTTGTAGACTAGACACTGTTTAAAATTCACCAGATGGGACCTCCCTGAACTAGGAAACAGGTGGCCCCTAGCATTGCAAAATATTTTGACAGATGCACCACAATCCTCTGTCCTCAGAGAACAAGAAAGAGAATATTCTCTCTTTTAATCCCTCTTATCACATTGGTTATTCTACAAGTATGGTTATTGAAAATTTAAGTTTAGTTACACCAGTCTGATACTTTTCACCATTGTGCCGTATTTGGAAGAGGATTTAAAAACATACCTAAATAAAGTTTGATTAGAAACAATTTTATTATTTAAGCCAGTCCTTGTAATTATTACAGAGAGTATTATGCTAACTGGTTTAAGTATCAGTTTGATTATCAATGTATTGAACTTTTTGACTTTTTCCATGATATATATAACATTCTCAGACTCTTGCAAATTACTTCAATTTCCAGCTTTCTTTTCTATTCTGGAAAAACAGCAGGGAATCTTATGGAACATATTAATATTATTTAACATCACATTAATAAAAGGAAGTCGAACCCAATCTGCATGCGTAAGAAATAAATATTACCTGTGAACATACTGTTAAAATATTGAGCTTGGTAAGTTCCCATGTAAACTTTGTAGAAAAAGGAAGGCAGTACCTAGAGTGATCTATCATATTCTTGTCTTTGTTCTTGAATGAGTTTGGACAGGAGGTACAGAGTGAACTTTACATCATGAGATGGAATAACAATAACTCTGCTGTTGCTGTTTTGTTCTTGTCCTTTCTCCCTGTCACAGAGTCAGAGGCCCAACCTGACTCAGAGAAGGGGGTCTTGGAGAACATTTGAGACAAAATGCTGGGGGTCCGAAGTTGAGGGCCAAATCCCATCTCCAGAGCCAGAGTCTCTGTAAGCTCAAAGGACAGATGAGAATTTCATTTATACACAAAAGAAATGTGTTCTCCCATTAAACTCAACCTAGTAGTTTACATAGAAGAAGAGGCTTGCTGTCTAGTGACAACCTGAAGTACCCATCTACCTTATAACCAATGACTGTTCAGAGGACTCTTATCTGTGAGGGTCTGCATTATGATGTGAACATGGGTTGAGAAGCTTTCCTCTTGGTGTCTTTACATTTTCTAAGTTCATGGTTGAGTGACAGTGGGCACCCATGATGAAGAAACATAAAACTGACAGAAGAATCTACTTCCCCAATATCTAACCTGAAACCTTGGCTAGACTTACTGCTTAGAAGCCTGTAATAAACTGTTATCTTTCAACTCTATTAACAAAAGTTGTATGAATGAATATAGGTGAGTCTGAATTCTTAAAGGGAAATGCCCCAGGGCATATCAGGACCATGCCTTCCATCAAAAGAAAGTCAGTGGAGGCATATAGCAAACTAGGGATATGCATGTAGAATCTAAACAGATAGGTGAAAACCTTTTTCTAAGTTTTATGTATGCTTTTAAAAAGAACTTTAGTTATACCTGCAGAAAATTTAGTGTGTGATACTAGTAAAAAATGACATTCATACTTTTCAGAATTTTATATTTTATATATTGTACCATTGAATTTTTATTGATTTTCTGAGATTGTAATACAATTGCAGCATTTCCCCCTTACCGCCTCTCTCTCCAGTCCTTCTCATGTGCCCCTCCTTTCTCTTTCATATTCATTGCTGGCCTCCACTTACATATCCATATTTATTAAACACCTCAAAATGGCAGTCGCCGTTCTTCATTCTTTCAGAGATAAGATCGATAAAGTCTACTGAAGATGGCTTTAGGAATTATTTTATCTATCAGAACGTATGAGTGAGGTGAAATGAACTCTCCTTGCTCATCTCATCCAAGGACTAGTCCGACAGAGAGTTCATTCCCTTGTGTCAATCAAAGGGATAGTGATTAGCAGCATTATTTTTTTAAGTTATATAGGAGTTGACTGTTACTGTGAAATCATAATGTCATAATACTTTCTATTTCTATAATAGCAATAAACAGATGACAGAACTAAGATAGTGTAGATAACAGGTATATTGTTGTAGGATTAAGTAGTCAGAGAAGGTTGTATACTTACCTTTACATATGATTTGTTTAAACTCATATTTAAAATAATATAATAGAAAATACAATTACACTATCCTAATAAAGTTATATTCTTTGTGACTTGTGAAAAAGAAAAAAGTAAGTCAGGGTTTTGTTTGTTTGTTTGTTTTAGTGTCTGAGGATGCAATTCTAATTCTGTTCAGTGTTTGAAAGGCAGCTGAGTGGTCACTTTATAAATAATCAGTTTGTCCCATCTTCAATAAGGTAGAAACAGAGAAATAGACAGATAAAAAAGTCTTGGGTGAGAGTCATTTCTCTCTCCCTTAATATCCTTGTTCACCTGGATGGGCATGTCCAGTCTATCAGCAGAGAGTAGTTAGTGTGGTCTAGTCTGTCCCAGGATCAGTCAGGCTAAGTACATGATTTCTGCACCTTACCCATGCCTTGGTCTATTACCATCTCCCAGTTTCATCCTTTCAAGAATCACACAAGGTTCAGAAGTCCCGTTCTCCTGTGTTGTGGGCCCTGTTCTACACTAGCCTCACGTGATCCAATGATCAGTCATAGTGCTAAAGACAGATCCTGATGCAGAAAGGAGACAGATAGGCTCGGCTCATTAGCCCATTGATCTACAAGGGGAGCCCAAGAGTCAAAATTGATCTCATTCATTCTGGGACCCATCCACCTACCAGTTCAGAAATTCTAGTCAATTGCAGAAATTGGCTGACTATTAATTCTAATTCTAAGAGGGAAGAACTAGGCACACTTTAGAACCACTGCACAACAAAACCAAAGTCTGACACCGTAAACAGCTCTGTGTCCAATATTTAGGATTCACTCCTGTACCTGTGCGCTCTAAAGGACTTGGGCAGCTCTATTTCTCTGGCTGTGCCAAAGCACCCACTTATTGATATTGATGATATCTGCTCATCAATCCTGGCATTTCCTTTGGCTCTGATACCACCAAAACCAGTACCACGTGGGAGGATATTACACATTACCAAGTTTGTCTGACAAAATGAGATGCAGTCTTGGCACCTCTGGACCATAGTCTCTCTGTGTTGTTGCATCTTAGGAAATACTTTACAGAAGATTTACCTTAATGGGACTGGTCTCATATATAGTCACAGCTGCCATAGCTGACAAGCAGACTTGACCCTCTCTTGCAGTTTTGTCTCTGGTGCCCATCACTTTCCTATCTGATCCCCAGATAAACAGGCTGGAGACCTTTCAGGAGACAATTGGTTATGAGAGCTTTACACCTGTAATTTGGCCTAGCGTATAATATCACCCAACTGAAACAAGTTACATGCAAGTCAAGGGTACTTTCAGATTTGGTAAACAGAGTTTCAGGCATGTGCTGGGCCTGCATTCAGGCCACCGATATTTATCAACAAAAACCAGCTATTTATATCCACCTTCCCTATTAGATCTCACCACATAGCCATAGTTCAAGGTTGCAACCAGTAGCACCTATAATAGAAAACAGTCACAGAGAGGGCACTCTTCAAGGGGATAGATGTAAAAGCTATCCCTGGATTATCCAACTGGGAGGGAAAGTGAACAACAACAAGGACTCTAAGCTACCAAGAGTATCTTGCGCTGTCTTGTAGATCCCCTGGCCACCGAGACCAGGCCAGGGTGAGGCCAAGGCATGATGTCCGAGATGGAAAAGCAGGATCAAAGACAGTAAAATTAGATGCTGCTCGCTCTTTCTTAACCATAAGAAGCCAGCACCTAGGTTATGCAACCCAGGTACTCAGAACATGGCAGTTTGACTTCAGAATCCCAGAGTTTACCACCTTCTTGTTCTCTTGGCCCTAGAAATGAGCGCTTTCCACTTCACCTCGTCTGCTTCTCTGTTGTCTCTAGGGCCTCTCCTGAAGCCACTTCTCCTATTGACTATACTTGGCAGAAATTGTGAACTATGGAGGAAACACTGGAACTTATAATGCGGGTCTGACCCAATAAGAAACAATCTCTCAATTCCTGCCAGGATCAGCTCACAGCTGTGGAAACTTCTAGCCTGTTAAAGAGTCATACAGATCAAATAATCTGAACAAGCCCTGCCTTCTTTCACGTTTGCAAACTATGTGTTTCCCAGTGGAGGCCACATTCATAGGCCAGGCCCTTGTGGGGAAAAAAGTTGTTCTTTTCTTAAGGTCCATAGATCAGATCATCCCAGTGGATAAGGACACAATCTAGGGGAGCTTGTGCTAACAACTACAATTACTGATACTTAGAAAGTATAGGAACATCTTTTAGATCTTCTTTGTCTCCTTCTCCAGAGCATCCTTGGATGATAATCCAGACATAGGGATAGGTACCTGTGTGCCCTTCCTTACTTACAATCATGAAAGAAGGCAGGGCTTGTTCAGACTATTTGATCTGTATGACTCTTTAATACATTGGGACCTGAAGAAATTTTCTATTCATATATGATATAAGATTTAGAAAAACATCAGAATAGATGTTCCCTTCAATCCTCTTTTTCTCAAATTTATATATAGTCTATAAGCAAAACCAATCCATATTTTGAATGAATTATTTACTACATATAAATATGGAATTCCTTTTCCTCCCCTCAGTGTGTGTGGAAGGTGAACACAAAAGTGGGGAGCTAGGATATGATGAGGTAGAGACAAAGCGGACAAAATGTAGTCCCATCTTTCTTCCTACCCTTGCACTTCTCTCTCATTGGCTGCTCTGACGAGATCTGGAAAAACCTGGTGAACAATGGTAAGAGTGAGCATCCCTACCTTTTTCAAAACCTGGAGAAAATGTTTTAAAATACGTTCATTATTATATTTGCTGTAAAAATTTTACCTGTATGCATTATACATTGGGATGAGACCCTGCAGTATCTATTTTGTTTGATTCATAGTTTGTAAATGCTTTCCCCGTACATGTTGAGATTATTCTTTTCTCTCCTTCTTTTACTTTTGGCTAACATGTACTATCATGTTGGTTGACTGGCCTGTATCCTCAGGATATATTGAAGTGAACATGATGTTTGATAGTTTTGATATTTTGTTGACTTTGGTTTGGATTCCATTGAAGACTTTCTCACCTTGTCTTTGCTTTGAGATTTGTTCATTTTCCCATCATATAAAATTAATTTCAACTTGATTTTTAAAGTGTTCTTCTGTTCTCTTGTCTTTTTTCTATTCTAATATTTGCTATTGCATTCCTTATGTTAATTTTGAACTTCACTTGCTCTTAATAGACTTAAATTCTTCATTTACATTAATAACATATCTGGAGAGAAGTTCAGTAAAGAAGCAGTGTAGACCAAATGATTTCAGCTGCCCCTGACAGAGCTCTCTACTCAACAGAAGAATGTATTGTTTCTTTTCAAGCACACTTACAATGTCCTCCAGAATAAATCACATCCAAGCCATAGAACAAGTCTTACAAGCTAAAATCTTTAGGTGTATCATTGCTGACAACAGTATAATAAAGCTAGAACTGAATAAAAATAAGTAAAATGAGAGAATTTACAAGAATGTAGAAACTAAATAGCCATGTAGCAATCATTAGGAGTAAATAGAAAACCAAAAGAAATTTAAAAAGTATCTTAATGTAAATGAAAGTTTACCAAAACATGGATTTCACCAAAAAGTTTTTATAAAAATGAAAATAAAAAAAAATGAATGCCGACATTGGAAAATAATGAAATCTCAAAAAACTAACAAATAAACAAATTTGGTGTTTTAAACACAGATTTGCAGATTAAATTATTATGTTGAAAGTCTTAGTTGTTACCTTGAATAAGTTACCTAACTTGCATGTCTATAGGCAGAACTAAGAAACTGACTGCATCATAGGATTGTTGGAAATTTTCAGTGAGAAAATACTTAGCTTGCTATTTAGTATCCTGTAAACACCAAATCTATTTTAGTCTCTTCTCTTTGAAATGCAAATCTTTCTGTTTGCTCTGCTCTGCTTGACGTCCCACCAGTATCCCAGTGAGGTTACTCTCTAAGAATTGTTTGTCTATTTCTATTTTATGTGTATGACTGTGGTTGCCTGTGTATATCCATTTGGACCACATACATGTAGTGACTAGAAAGGTGAGAAGGCCTTGAATCCTCTGGAGCGGGAGTTACTGGCAGTTGATAGCCTAACTGTGGATGAAGGAACTGTATTGGGTCCCCTGCAAAGAAGCAAGTGCTCTTAATTGCCCGCGATGAGGGCTCTTTCTAGTGTGAAAATAAGTGACTTTGTTTCCTGCACCCCCATACATCTGAGGTCCCTTCACTAGCAGCATGTCTTACTGACATGGTTGTTGCATTCCTGGCATGCTTGCATTTGTCAGATAAATAAGACATTAGAAACCATGACCAAGACAACTCTTAAAGAGGAAAACATTTAAGGGCTTACCTTTTCAGAGAGTTAATCCAGTATTATCCTGGAAGAAATCACAGTGGCAAGCTGACAGGCATGGTTCTGGAGATATAGCTAATAGCTATATCCTGATGTAGCTGTAGAAGGCAGAGAGAGTCTAGTATGGGCTTTTGTAACCTCAGAGACACATCACTTCCAACAAGGCCACACCTACTCTTAGCAAGGCCACACCTAATCTTTCCCAGTCTACCAACTGATAGCTTTCAAACTATTGAGCCTACAGGGACCATTTTCATTCAAAGCACCAGGAGCTCCAAGACCCATTTGTACCTATGCATAGAGCTAATTTTTAAATAAAGAAAAATTTTCTTGCAGTTTTCCTATAATATCATAAGTACTTATTAAAACATTTGTGTCATAAAGTCCAGTCTTAGAGCTCATTTTGATAATTGTATTGGTATATAAACAAACCACATTTAGATTTTCACAGTAGGTTTTAACTTTCAGTGTTCAGGTTGAGGAAGAAGGAACAAACAGAGCAGCATTTTGTTCAATTTAATTTCAAAGCATACTTTACATTTCAATATCTCTTTTCGAGATAATTAATAGCAGTCTGACTCCATAATCTATCTTTTTAGCTTCAAAAGCACTCCTACTGAGAAGTTTTATCTGTTATGACCACAACTCAGAACCATGTAATGGCTATTACTGCTATCTTCAATTTAGAGATGAACAAACTGAGGTCAGGCAAGTTAAAAGACTCATTCAAAATCCTTAATTAACTGGTGATGAAAAGACTGGCTCTCAATACAGTGACAAAGTCTCCTTTCTCCTATATCGTCTTTCCATTTTAGTTTTTAAAATTAGTTGTTCATGTTTTCCTAAATACACAAGCAACAAACTGACTTATATTTATGGGCTAAGATGTATTCACTAAAGAACTAGTATCTTGGCATTATTTTACTCAATTTTATAATGAGAATATATGAAGTTTGCTTTGGTAAGTGTTGCAGATATTCATATTTATAGGTAGCTAAATAGAAAAACAAAACTCCTGCTTTGTGGCACAATGGAGAGTCACCTTGTTTTCTTTATTGGATGTAAAATAACTTTATCTTGAAAATTTTATAGTTGCATGTCCAGCCTTAGAATTTCATTTTTAGTTGAATATAAATGATATGGTTATGGTTGCATATAAGTTAAAAGTATCTTCCTCCTTCATTTATGAAGCTTCCAATGAAATCAAAGCACATTTCATAAATGAAAAATTACTTCTGCATAGCTCATGGTTATTTCTACATCTATGGGTCACTAAGTTAATCACTTCTATAAGTTACCACATAAGGGAGTATTAATCACAAGTTCCTGGGACTTAATGTGGATATCTTTTTAGAAGACTTTTGTGTGTGTGTCTGTTCCACCTACTTAGTATTTATTTTCTGGTACGGCTCTTTAGCTTTATTAAAATATGTGCTTGTTTCTCCACATAGCATGTATCCCTATCATAGTTCTATGATCTAGAGTAAATTCTAACAACATCCCCTCTGTCAGGAATAGAAATAAAGTGCATCTCAGCCTGAGACCCAAGAGGGACTTCCTCTAGCCTTCTGATGGTTTCATCTCATTCTTCAGGGTACATTGAAAAGCAGTTCTTGATCTCTTCATGTTGCTCTCTCTTGTGATGATGTAAAGCTGGGATCTACAGTTATCTTCCTACATCAGAATGGTAAAACAGCCGTGCAAAGGAAGATAAAGCCCAAGGAATAAAATAAATTTTACCAAGTACTAGGTTAAGACAACCCTGAGGCCTACAAAATGAATAAATTTCCACTCATAGGTGTCAGTACATTTTGTCAGCATTTAAGGAGATCTAACCTGTTTTTTTTTTTTCTTTGAAAATTCAAGCACAACATGACTTAACTAGATAAGCCTTGCAAAAATTTGGAGTTCAGTTGATGGATGATGGGAAATTACTGATTGTTTGGCGTTTCAAATATATCACTTTGAGAAACCAATCAGCATTATTGGTCAGAAATAGAGAAATAGTTTAGTTTACTTACTCAGGCAGCATAATTTGAAGACTTCTCTGGAAGAAAAATGGCTGCCCCAAGAAGAAAAACATGTGTGTACTACTATAAACGGTTCATAAAAGGAGGAGCAACACCACACCCTGAAACTTATATCACATCAGCCCCTTAAAAAATCGAGACTTCATATATAAGTTTTAAAACAAATATTGTAAAGATAGCAGATGTTACTTTTGGCTTTATACAAGTGACTATATTCATTTGTTAGAGACAAGGACAAATAGGTAATAAACACAGTGGCAGGCAATATGTGGACACAGATTCATTCAGATAAGATGGTTCAGTGGTTAAATGCATTAGAAGATCTAGGCTCAATTTCCAAAAATGGAAGTTTACAACTTTCTATAACTCCAATTTATTCCAGAGATTCTGGCACCATTTTTTTTTACTTTCATGGGCACAGACATGCATGTAGGCAAACCCCCATCATGTAAAATAATTAAAAATAAAGCAAATTAATGATATTTAGATAAAAAAATCGAGACTTCCCAATAGTCCTTTAAACTTTGACCTAAAATTATGAGTGTAAAGTTTAGTATTTCAAATTTCTGAAGTAGGAAACTGACCTTGTCAGCAAAATGAGGGAACCAGAGAGAAAGAAGGAAAAAAACTTAAATATCTCAACTGTGCAGAAATGTATGTACTTTAATAATCTGAGAAAGATAAAAACGCTCTTTTCAAACCCCATAAAAGAATAAGACACTTTAAAGTTTTTGTAGGAAGTAAAAACGACCTTTTAAAAGGTAAGAACATGGTGATAAAATATACAAATTAAAAAACTTAGAAGGTCAGGTGGGAAAAATTCCCAGGAAGTACAATAAATTGAAAGGAGAATATATGGAAACAAAAGTAAAAATGAGTCCTTCTGTAGACCAGTATGTGAATTTTAGGATTTCCAGAGAGGGGGACCTGGGAAAACTAGGGGGAGGAAGGGAATGATTATCTATAATATTACATGATCTTCCTAGAAACTAAACCCTGCAATTCAAAATGGAAAAACTAGTGCTTTCATAAAAGTACATTTTATATTAAGGCCATCATTGTGAAATTCTAGAACACTAGAACAAAGAAGAATCAAATTTCTGTATACTTCCAGATAATAAAGGAAAAAATTAAAATAAACAAAATCCCACCAAAGTATTCAAAAGTATATCAGGAATATAAGCAAACCAGAATTTTCAGATGCTAGAGGGAGGATTTTAGAAACATGGAAGAATCCACAATGTTGAATTGCACTGTACTGTTTTCATCTTATTTTTCTACCATGCTAGGGATAATTTGAATAATTTTTCAGACATATTTTATTGCATTGTCTTAAAAGATATGCCCTAGCCATCTAACAGTGGAACTACGGGTGTCTCAGGCTTTTTTTT
>LOEQ01005221.1:3366-19137 GCA_001685075.1 Bramus lutescens
ATTCTTCTACATGTTGACATCCAATTATGCCAGCACCATTTGTTGAATATGCTTTCTTTCTTCCATTGTATAATTTTAGCTCCTTTGTCAAAAGTCAAGTGTTCATAGGTTTCTGGGTTAATATCCGGGTCTTCTATTCAATTCCATTAGTTGATGTCTCTGTTTTTATGCCAATACTAAGCTGTTTTCATTACTGTAGCTCTCTCCAATGGACGACACTTTTCTTTTTGAAGCAATACAAAGAATGGATAAGTTGGGGGAAATAGTGAATGAAATTCATCCAGAATCTCATGGTCCCCCAAATATCTAAAGCTCTTTTACATTTTTCAGGCACACACTTCTGTAAGATTTTTCTTAAATTCTGAGCTATCAAATAGTCTTGCTGAGCCTTAGTACATTCAAGAATTTTATACCTTACCTGGGTTTTGTACCATGTGTGTGTGTGTGTGTGTGTGTGTTTGTGTGTGTATGTGTGTGTATTTATCTTGTATCCACATTCCCTTAAGTGCATCTATATGCCATTTACATGCTTTGCTAAGTTTGCAAAACACTCAGCTTTTAGCATTATGTAATCCATGTAATGAAACATTTTTATAGAAAGCATGTGGGATAATAAATAAAAGCCCTTGGCCAGCTTCGTGTGACAAACATTAGGACTCTGAAGATAACCTTAGGGAGTACTTTGAAGGTTTAATGTTGACCATTACAAGTGAATGAAAATTGGTGTTTGGATTTAGCAGTAAAGATATATTAGTCACTGTTCTACTGATATGAAGAGATATGACCAAAACAATACATCTAATAGGAAGACTGTAACTGTGATATTGCTTAGAGATTCAGTGGAATAATACATCATCATCATGGTGGGGGCATTGTGACACACATGGTAATAGAGAAGTAACTGAGAGCTACATCCTGAACTGCAGGCAGGGAAAGACAGAGAGAGAGAGAGAGAGAGAGAGAGAGAGGAGAGAAACTGAGTTAGCTATGGACTTTTATAACCTCTAAGCCCACCCCAGTGACACACTTCATTCAACAAGGCCAAAACTCCTAAAACTTCTCAAATAATGCCCATCCCTGATGACTTACATAGGTTTCACAAATACAATCCTACGTGGGCTATTCTTATTCAAACCAACATGCCAGGGAATACTTTAAAATGCTACTAATAGAGGACAGACAGCTCTGTTGCTAGGATCAATTGTTAGTCTAAAGAATAACACTGGACATAGTATAATGAATGGAGGAATTACCATACTCGGCAATTTGTAACATGAGGACATTCTCCAGGAGCCATAGACATCTTCACAGATCACACTAGTCTTTTGAGGGATCTCTAGGATAGGTGAGCAATCACTAACTTTCCTAGGTCCCTAATGGTTTTGGTAAATCTATCATATTCCCAGGAACTCCATATTGTTAGAATCTTATCACCCTATTATGAGCACGCAACAAGTTCCCACTTTTTCCAGCAACATAGGAGTTTCTTCCCAATTCCTGTTCTCCAATGGTGGGATGAAGTGTGGACTCTAATAACACACTCATCCTCAGAAAGTTCTCTTGTAGTAGAGAAATCTATAACCTATACTTTTGAAGGTACCAGTAAACCACTTCTAGGAAAGTTTAGTCCTTATTAAGTGTACTACTTTATCAGCATATCCGTCGACTGTTGTTCAGAGTCACTGATGTTTTTGGGGTTTGCCATGAATTAAGGTACACTCTGTCCCAGAATATACCATTGATCAAGTTGCTTTCCACATTAGTAAGGAAGTAGAAAATCTGTAATTTGACAGAGGGTCTCCCAGGGACCACATTTGGCCCTCATTCTCAGACAACCTTGCCCATTCCATTGAAGAATTGGCTGGTGTAGATACCACCCCAGTTCACCTCCTTTCTTTATAGAAAGTTGTGCACAGGGAATTAATTTCACCTCCCTGAATTATACTTCTTTTATGCCTTTGGTCAATTGTTGTTCAGGTTTTAATCCTTACAAATACTAATAAGAGCAGCATTTGGCTTTTTATCAGTTCTGTCACCAGGGATTCTGGCGTGGCATAAAGATTGCCACATTTGCTTTCAGGTAAGGCAGATGGAATCCAGAGTCTGATTTTTCTTTTCTTTGTATCTTACTGAGTTAAAACAATGTCACACTAAGTCATTCAAGTCTGCCAAAATTTCTCCTGCCTCATGAAGATTATTATATCCTGGACTCAACATAGTCCTGTGGTCACTGTGGAATTAACTTCTTCCTTGCCACTACTGTGAATATCAGAGATGATGTTCATGGGCTTATTGAACTGTGCATCAACTAATCCTTTTCTAATACCCAATTCCCCCAGTACGTTCTTGATTGGTTTTTGGTCCCTGGTGTTCATGAGAGCGTCAGAATGTGATAAAACATGTTCTTGAATGGGTCATGTAAGCCAACAGTCAGGGAATGATTTTATTAAATTGCCTCACGTTACTCACCGTTTGTCTTATTTGTGGTAAATTGTTTTATTACTTAACTTTCCTCCTTCTGTAGCATTTTGATTGATCATCTCTGCCCCTATGTCCCACAGCCTTATGTGCCAGGCTGTGATTGACTTTTTCATTGTTTGTTTAAGAGATAAAATTCAAGGAGTTTATGTGTTAAGTACCTGATTATTATAGTTTCTTTTTTCCAGATCATTGTTTTGTTTGCTTGCAAGTCTTCTCGAGATAGTCACTTTACTTATCCCTGACTGTCCTGGAACTCGCTATGTAGAACAGACTTGCCATAGACTCACAGAGATCTGCCTGACTCTGCCTCCCAAGGGCTGGAAATAAAGGTATTCATCACCATGCCCAGTTTAGCTGATCATCTTTTTCTTCCCCATCTACACAGTGAAGCCCAGATCTCTATTAAAGGACTAACCAGAGGGTAATATTCAATTACTCCTGTCATGCACATTTACTTCCAGTGCCTGATTTTTCTCATGGGTTCCAAATTTCTGGATCTCAGTGATGGCTCTTTAAAATAGATGTAGCCTGTATTTTCTATTACTCTTGATCCTCACCTGGAAGAAAAAAAAATAAGCCTGCAATTCCACTGTTTCCTCTCTTTTATCTAACTTACTCATCAACTCAAAGGCTAATATGGAAGATACTAGTATATCTCACTTTTATTAATGTAATCCCAATTTTCACAAATGAGTTTCCACCAAGGAGCCTTCTATGCCTTAATTCAAGGTCTTATTAGACATAGCAGTGAATATGAAAATTCCCCAGAAGCCTGTTGACACTCTCAGATTTATATGCTATACTCTAATACTTTCTTTGACCCTCAATTATCTTTATAACATTTCCATATTTAAGCAGTGGACCACATTCATGAAAACATCCTGTCACTCCATGCTACATAGATGAAGACTATCACTCTGGGACCCTTCTCAGAAACAATACAGTTTCTCATAGTTTATTGTTATTTACATTCTCACTATTTGTAGCAAGATACATGCAACCACTGCCATACAAATGATCCACTACCACACAGGGAAATATAGTAATAAGTGGATTCATCCCACATATTTCCTGAATTAATACTGTTCTACCTCACTTGCCTTCCTTGCTAAACATAGGCAGACTCAAACAACCACTCATTTCTAACTCATCTTTTGTTGTGTCTGTCTCTGTTCCAGCACCAATTACATTAGGTGATAGTATTTTGAACAGAAATTTTAACAAATGTTATCTCAGACTAGATAGGGAAATGATAGACTAAACTGAGGCCATCAACTAAGTCCAGCTTCATGTACCATCGGTTTTAGGGAGTTAATTGTAGAAATTTAATTGAGAGGTTACTTAGAAAAGCAGAAATTTCATAAAGACAGATGCATCACTGAAAGCTCACAGCATTATGGATGACATCCAGAACACACTGCACTGTTGGCAGAGGTTGTTTGTTCCTGGCAGCTCAGACTCAAAATAACCACAGAGAAACTATGTTAATTGCAATACTGTTTGGCCAATAGCTTAAGCGTATTTCTAGCTAGCTCTTACATCTTAAATTAACCAATTTCCACTAATCTGTGCACCATCACAAGGTCATGGCCTACTGGAAAAGTTTCGGCAGCCTCCGGCAGAGGTGTCTGTCTCCTCTTGGCAACTACATGACTTCTACCTGACTCTGCCTTCTTTCCTCCTCTATTTGCTTGTAATTCCCACCTTGCTCTATTCTGCTAAGCTGCTAGCCGAAAGAAATTTATTCATTAATCAATAAAAAGCAACATAGATATGAAAGGGCTTCCTACACCACTGCACCATACATCAGCATCTCAAAAGGTTTGGGTTTCTTTTCCAGATAGCTCAATTGTTTTGATTTTCTTGTTGCATCAGTTGGTCTGATCCTCTCCCAGGCAGTTCAGCTGATCTCTGCTTCTTCCAGACAGTAGCTTGGCTTTCTGAGTATCCCTTAAAATTCCTAACTGGTTATATGTGCCTGGGGAGAGGAGCTCATAGCAAGTCATGTCACTTTCACGGAATTCTGAAGGCTATTGAGTTGTTTATTTAATGAGTTCAATCATTTTCCAAGGATAGAATGTTTTTACCCCCCTTAGGTGAAATTTTATGCTTTCGTTGAGCTTCCCTCAAAGATGGAATTTTCAGTCTATGAAAATATTGTATACAGCACAGAAACAAAATGTATAAATAACACATCATTTAAAATATTTAAAGAATAATGATTATAATCTATTATATGCTTGCCTTGTGCTTATTTATCATTCATGTCAATGTGTCTAGAATTTACAGATTTATTAGGATGATTAACGTTAATAATTTTCTTGCTCTAGAATCTAAATCAAGTATTATTTCATTAATATAAAGTGTAGGTCCCAGAATAACCAATGGTCTACTCTGTATTGAAGTTTTAAATACTTTCATAATCTATTTTTCAGTTTTACTCTGCTTATATCAAAGAAATTTCTAAAATACATCTCCCGAATGTCAACAATTATCCCCTTTTACTGCAAAAATATTTAGAAAATCATTATTTAAGAAATAATCCTGTTTAGATTTAAGTCTTTAGTACATGCATGATAGTTAATTGCTGTATATGTTCTGAATTGCCATAAGTCAATTTAATTTTGTGTTAGAGAGATTAGAGTTTGGTAAATTATATATACATGGTATATCTAATGTCATTAGATAGTTTGAATCTAGCCATGTGATAAATCAGATCACAAAATAATTTATTTCAGTTTCCTCTTTCACTTAGTATATTCTGTATATTCTACATAAATAACTGCTTGTCTTTTGAGCATCAAGTCTCTATGCTAAATAAAAGATATTTATTTTTCATGTTAATATTCATAAAAAATATGTGTCAAGTGGTAAATCCATTTTAGAATTCTTTTTATTTTAAATAGTTTCTATTTCCTAAAAAATACTAATATTCTCCTTCTCCATAAGGTGAAAAAGAAAAAGAAGCAAGATTGTCACAATGCTTAGAATTTACAGCAGAAGTTATTGTATAACAATTGTAACTATATTCCTTTCATGGGCCTGTTTCATATCTTTTAATGTTGCTTTGATTTTTCTTTATCTAGTTTAATAATCCTTTATTCTAATACTCAACATTTTCAGAAACATATAGATATTCAGAGGGAAATAAAAATAAAATAACTAATTCTGTTTTCAAATTACAGTACATACCTTCAAGCATTTTCATTCAAAATGTGAACAATCAGTTTAGATTAAAAACAGGAAGAAGAAAAACACAGAGCTTGATAATGACATTTCACAATATAAAGAATGACTATGAGGAAAGGGTCTATTATTTTAAATTCTACTGATATTAACAAAGTGCGTTCAGCACTAAAATGTGCTGTCAAGTGAATTTTATTTGAAGTACAAAACTCTTGTGAAAGAAGTAATAGCAAAACCTCAGTTAGTTCCTCCTTCCCCATAGATTTCAGAAACTTCAAAATTCCAGTGTATTTTATGATCTGATCTTATTCCACATGAAGAAACCACATATTAATTTCCTGATCACTGAATTAGATTGATATTCTTATTCAGCAGCTCATTTGCCTAAGAACTGCTGCAGCATTTCCTAGCTTCTGGGTGGCTCAGTGGCTTCATCTATAAAATTAAGATAAAGTAATGTTAAACCTCCCAAATATTGTTATGAAATGAATGACATAATTGAGATACAGAATAAGATCATTTGGTCCACAATTGCAAACCAATATCATAACCACTTTTTTAAAAATAGTTTTCGATTTCCAATGTGTGACAAGAATACTGAATAGGCAACACAGTTCAGTGTATGTATTGAATAATTTTTCTGAAGGCAAAGATCTATTTTGGAGGATATGATGGGATGCTAAATTATTTTTGAGACAATGATAATAAGGGTTTAGAAAAAAATAAGCAAATTGTATAAGATTTATTGAGGTAATAAAATAATTGCATTTTCAAGATCCCTAGCAAAACCACTAGAAGTTACTTTTAGGTGTATTTTCAGGGATGGCCATTGATATTTGATACTGAGTCAGTTTTATGTATGTGTTTAGGTACACACACACACATACACACATACATACACATACACATTTAATTACCAGTGCAGCCATGGGCATCACAGGTACGTGGAAGGGGATAATGGTAAAGGGAGACACAATACTCATGTCTCACGTCATTGACCAAATTTTGTTTTCCTTCTGCTGTGTCTTAGGAAGCTAATACACTGGCGCTGCAAGCAGAGCTTAGTGAAACCATAACAATGACTTCCTCATCTGAATTCTTCCTCTCACAATTCTATGCAAACTCTGTATTTTATCCCCTTATCTTATTTCCCTCTTCTGTAAATCTATGTATTTTTGGCCTTGATTCCTAGCTTCTATCTCCTACCTAGAGTTTTTCACTGTCACAGAGCATTGCATATGATTTATAACACATAACCTGTCCTGTAAGACATCCAAGGGCAGTAGATTTTAGGATGTAACATTATTAGAATTTTTAATAATATTATTATTTATACTAATCTTATAATCCTATTGTGAATTTAACTGGAAGGCAATCCAAATATTATATTTAAATAAAACTCAAAAAGAGTTTCTATTATAGCCTAACTCAAAATTACCTCCAAATTAATTCAAAATTATCTCCAAATTTGAATGTTGCAACAAAAATTTATTCTTTAAAATGTAAGATTTTAATATATTTTATATAATAGCAATGACACTGAAATACAACTCAAACAATTTACAAGATTTTGTTTGACTTCACTTTGCATCAATACTTCAGCAAACCCCATGATAGAAGACATAAATAAGACAAGAAGAGATGCAACCAAGAGTCTGAAAACTCAACTTTAACTGTGTTTTTCAAATTCATTAATAATGAATCCTTAGAAAAATTACCAGTACTCATCAGAGTCTCTGTCATAATATGTAGGGATTATGACCCATCTTTAAAATGGCCTGCTCTGTAGCAAACACACATGAAGTGCATTAAATCAGTGGCCTCAGGAAAACTAAGATCTTACCCCAACCCAACCCTCTTCATTTACTTGAATATTATTCATTCATATTTACAGAGAAAATGCTCAATGGGTATTGAATAAGAAAATGGTGTATAAACTGCTAAACTAATTCTTAATACTATGTAGACAGTCAATAGGTGCTACTTGTTCTATTTATTAAGTTACTAGTGGAAACTCCTAAAAAATTTTGTCAATGCATTGTTTGTAGAAGGTGATAATGTTCATTACATTTCACCCCTAAAGACCTGTTGGCAACTAATGGATACCTGCCAAGAGAGGAAGAATTATCTTCTCCCAGGAATAAGTTCCCTGACTGATTATTCATTTCAGATATCAGCCCTGAAACACAAACTAATAAAAATGGACTCATTGATTGTCTTAATGGATTTGTCCATATGTGTGCATGTTTAGCAATACTAATCATATAAAAAAGAGGCTATGGACTTGAGAGTGGGAGTACATGGGGGGATTAGAAGAGAGGGGAAATGGGGGAGATAAAGGAAGGAAAACGAAGGGAGAAAGTAATGTAATTAGATTTTAATATTAAAGGTTAAAGGATGTTACGGCAAATAAATAAGATGCAAAGTTAAAATTAAAATTTAAGTAGCCACTTTGTTCCATTAAAAATTACAGTGGTGCATGAATGTTTGCAACTGAAATGTAATTGGAATCCAAAAAGTAAAGCAGCATTACATAACTGTTTCTGTTTAAGAAGAGTTTTCTTTTTTTTTTTTTAACTTAGGTAAAGTAAGATGGCATTTGCCATTTGTTTCTCAGATGGAACTTCCCTTAACCTAGAAACAGGGCAAACAAGTGTTTTGGATATTCTGAGAGAGTAATGGTGATTTTAATGATATTAGAGTAAATACTTCTGGCATCTTACAAGGTTTATCCAAATCAGTCCTTCTCACAATTTCATACTACCAGGTTCCCCTCCCAGCATAAGGTTAAAGATGAAGACGTTAAAGGCAGCGACGTTAAGTCTGATTCTTACCTCATCATAAAGAAATCATCTCACCTTAGCATGAAAGGTACAGTTTGATAGAAATTCCTATTCAAAGGGTTCAAGAACAAAAGTTTAAGTCTCAGCCAACCAGAAGCTCAAATCATACTGGTTAGCATCCTATTTGATGGAAGGCACTCTGCCTTACACCACAGGCGAAAGGTGATCATCAATATCATTCATCTACAAATCTTGCTAACCACAACAGGTACCTGCCTGCAAGGCATACTGACAAAAGTATTATTGAGAATAATCAGCGTTTTGTTGGATTGAAGGCCCACTACATGAGATGGAACACAGACCCAACAAGCTAAAATATCCATGATCCTGAGGATAGATAAGTCATAGACCTATGAGAAAATCTACTAATAATATTCTGCTTAAGTAATATAGCAATAAAATTCCTCCAGTGGCATGTTATCATACCCATAGATCAGTACAGCACTCAACTCTCATTGGAAAAGCTTCTTCTTACACTAATTGGTAATTTTATAGAAACCCACAACTGGAAATGTATAGATCATAAGACACTTTGAAGTACTCAGTCCAAAGTAGGATGACTTCATTAAATCGCTCCCATCAAAGGCCTAAGGATCTATCCAGGAGAGAAGATCCAGTCAGACAGTTACTCAGCACTGAAAGGGGGAAATGTACATGGGGTACCACCCTTAATTAACGAGGTACTTATGTTTATGCCTTCTGACAAAAGGAAAAATGGTTTTCTACAATGGAGTTTTACTGGGTATATCACCCACGTCTCAGAACAGGTCCCTGTCCAGGAATGTTAAGCCAACACAAAATGAATGTCTTTTTTTTTTGTGGAACTTTGTTTTTTTATGTTCTGATTTAGCCATTTTTGTCTTTTTGATTGTTTTTTGAACTATATTATACAATATTTTCAGTAATTTTTTATGTGTATGAGAGAGAGGAGAGAGAAACACACACAGAGAAACAGAAAGAGAGAGCGAGAAGGAGAGAGAGAAACAGAGAGCTCATAAACAGTTAAGGTGGTGGTCAGGATCTGGGAAGAGGTAGGGAAGGGAAAAAAAACAAGATTAAATGTATTGTATAAAAATTTTGAACAAAAAAAGGTGGTGGTGGTGCATGCCTTTAATCCCAGCATGTAGGAGGCAGAGGCAGGCAGATCTCTGTGAGTTCGAGGTCAGCCTGGTCTACAAGAACTAGTTTTGGGACAGACTCCAAAGCTACAGAGAAACCCTCTCTTGAAAAAACAAACAAACAAACAAACAAAAAATGGAAAGAAAAAATGTAGAGGTCTGTTTGCTTCTTTGTTTTTTGTTCATGGTGTTTTCAGAAAAATATTTTAATAGCTTTTGTTGTGTGTGTGAAACATTATTATTATTATTATTATTATTATTATTATTATTATTATGACTTGCTCATCTGTGCTCCAATGGTGATTTGGTTTTCAAGATATTACTGAAGAAGTACATTTTAAACTAAAATTCTCAAACAGTCAAACAGAAACCTCCTTTCAATTTGCTTCTAAACTGAGAGAAGTAGTGTGTTAACTCCTTTCCCGTTCTTGAATGAATTTGTATTCTTCCCTTTTTTCCATATTAATCATTTGCTTATCTCTTATAATTGCGCATTTTCTTTATGTCTCTGTAACTCAGACTTGTCTATCCTCTCTCCAATATTTAAGCCATGACAACCAGTCACTTGACATCAAATTTTAATCCTAGGTTAATATCTCTGAAATACTAATCCTACCATACATCTTTCTGTCATGCAGGACACTAAAACTTACATCAATCATTAGATAATGGATCTTCTCCTACTTCTTTATATCTACACCCTAGGAATCAGGCTGTGTTACACTCTTTTCCTCACCCACACTGAAGGATTCTAATAACTATCTACTCTTTATAATTTTTATTTAACCCTTCATTAACATTTTCAAAGCTATATCCAGTCCTCTAAGGTATGAAAACCACAATTTTTCTTTTTTCTCGTCTCAATCTGTTCTACACAGAGCAGTCAGAACTCTCCATATATAACAGCTATCATTTCACATGGCAACCAAACTTTGGATTTCATCCTGGGGCTGCATGTTACTCAGCTTACTTGGAAAGGCCTTGATTTGCGAGAGTTAGCCAAAATTGCCCTAGTTTTTAACTCTCAAAGTCATTCCATGTAACATTGATTGTGCCCTTTTGCTCTAAAATGTCTTTGGGGTGTGATAAAACACAGATGTGTGCTGAAGACAAATGAAACAGGAGCCCGTGGTTTAATACACTTCTTTATAGATGGGTAGGTAAATACTGTGTGAGATGTTCATCACAGGGCTGTAATGAATCCGCGCCATAACAACTGAACTGGCTGTTTCGCTGAGGCGTGCAGCCGTTCATTAAGAATGAGGGCCTCTGAGTTGATTAAGAAGAGATTTCAAGGAAACCTCGAAGTGTTTCTTGTTAAGTTCAAAAAGGAGGTAAAAATGTGACATGGGTGTGGTAGACAGAATAATAATAGCTTACAAAAATATTTGGACCTGATTCTGAGAATTTGTGATGGTTTTGTAGATGTGATTAGACTAACAAATGGGGATGAACAAATTAGTTTGTTATTATCACAGTGAGCCCAATCTAATCACAGAGTCCCTCACAAAATGGATACATTTTTCTCAGCTGTATTCAGTTGGAGGGAGATGTGGCCAGAGAAGGATAACCAGAATAACATCGAGCTCTCTGACTATGGAGACACAGGACAGTCATTTGAAAGAAAATGCCTCTATTCTAGAAGGCGGAACAGCCAAGGGAGGTATGATTTTCTAACACCCACCAAAAGAGAGCCCAGGCCTGATGACATTGTGGCTTTAACGCAGGGAAATATATGCCAGACATGTGAAAGTTGGTAAAAAAAAAAAAAAGTAAATTTAAGAAACTAGCTGCAGGATATATAAATAGATTGCAATAAAAATCTGAATTAGAATATTCTTACTCTATCCCAACTAAGAAAGCTTTGCTAATGGATTTAACAGTTTCCAGTATAATCATTTTATCTCTTGACCCTGGGCTATCACACTCCACATGGCTGAAACAACATGTCTGAGGTTTCGGTAACTTTGGTCCATCTCTGAGGGCCCATTGATCCTGTGATAATAATTCTGTTAACAACATCTTGCTGCGTTGGAGCCCTTCTGAAGACTGAGACCTGTATTGGAGTAAAGGACTCAGAATCATCTTTTTTTTTGTCTGATTTTCATATGTTATATTAACTAACACTCTGGGTTTGCCTTTAAGTCCCTAGGGATTAGGTCTTCTTATGACACTGTCTTCTGTTCTTCTCTAATTATATACATGAGTCGAAAGCTACCAGGGCTTTGAGTCTCCACACTAAAATTTGCAGCCTCTTTTTAGGTTGAGTTGCAATAATACCATAGAATAATTACAAATAATTACACTAGGAAACTAATTCCATAATCATAAATAGTAAGTGGATCTACAATATTGGTGACCACATTGCTGATTTTTATAAGACACTGATGTATGAATAACAAAAAGCATTCCGGATATAAATGGTACCAGAAAATATAAATCTCATGTATTATTTTTCTCTTGGATAGTTTTCAGTCTTCTCAAGCCAATATATACATTTTCTCTGTACGGGTGACTCGTCATGAAGTATTATTAATTCCTATGTCACATCATTCAGATCTCTTGAATCAAATATTTTACTGATTTGCTGCTAATAAATACAATAACAATCACTAGAAATTCACTTATTAATGTAAATGTTCTATATATGTTTTATAAATATAATAATATATAAAAATGGTTAAAGTGGATTTTAAGATGCCATTTCTTCATCATTTGATGTTAAGGGTGTCTAGACATGCCACAGTGATTAGTTATTTCTTGTTCTCATTTACATAATGTTAACGCAACACACTGAAAGAACCCATCTATGTATAGCGCCTATACCAATTCAACCTCTTATTTTTATTGACAAAGATTATATGAATATATAGTGCATAATTTTTTGAATTTTCAGTTATCTTCACACGATGATGATTTATTTTTCTTGATAGTGTATTATATTTTTGCTGTCAGTTTACTTTCTTCCTGCAGAAAAATTAATTCTTCCTTTTAAAAAATATATTTGTTGAGTAGAATTTAAACAACTTAATAATAGTTTCAAGATAATATGTAGATACGAGGTTATTAAGAGAATATATGTATCAAATAAAAAAAGTTTATTTGTAAATTAATTTTACCAGACTGCTTAAATACAATTTTTTAAAAAAATTATTCGTGTGTGTTGTATGCATCTGTATACATGTATACTTAGTGTTTGCGTATGTGGGGATGAGAAGACAACTGCTGATGCCTTCTTTTATTGCTGTCTGTCTCACTTTTGAGACAGGCTCTCTCATTAAAGCTGGACCTCACCTTTTCAACTAGATGTGTTGGCCGATGAGACCCAGTGCCAACCTATTTCTTGACTCCCAGCACTGAGATTATAGGGTTACTGGTATATCTGGCTTTTATGTAAGTGTTGCTGATCAGAATCCAGGTGACCATGCTTGCACAGCAAGTATTTCACCCACTAATCTATCTTCACAGTCCTAAATTTTGTTCTTCTGATTACCATTTGGGGTTCCCTAATATGTAAGAATGAGGTTTTCTCTTTTATTTCTTCCTTCATTTAAACTTTTAACTTTTTTTTTCTATTGCAAAAAGTGCTAGATGGTACTGGTGGGTTAATATGGGTAAAAAGAGGACATCAACTAAGACTCCCACTTTTGGCGGGATATAAGGAAGACAAACCAACATATGAAGAAAGTCATCATGTGCTACCTGTTCAGTATCATAACCCATCTCCACCGGTGCTAATTGTGCTTTCTAGAAAACAGAGAGGCCATTACATTGCTGAGTTCAATTTTTCTCCGTTCCCCAGGTATGAGGAAGGGCTTGTAGGAATCTCTCATTTTCTGTATGCTCTCACTCTTCACAGTTGGGGCTTTCTCCATAGAATCACACATCACTGTTCACTCACTCTCAGATTCTTCTTTTCTGTCATGGTCATACTAATATTATTTCATAATAATAATGATAAAGATGATAGGGATAATATAATGTTTTATATATCACCTGTGACCTAAGAGACATTTTCTAAACCTTCAAATAAAGATATTATTCTGATAACCAATCCTGCTCTACATGTTTTATCCCAGGATCTTGGGACCTGTATCAAGTACCTTCTGTTTTATGATACAATTTTGTTTTGAAAAACCATTTTCTGTCTCATTGAATAGACCCTCTTCTGCACAGGCTTATGGGGTTAAGCTTTTCAATCAGACTTTCTCCTCAATGTTACCACATCATCATCCATTTCTGCCACCATTCCTTGATTTTGTAAGGCTTTCAAATTCAATCACTGATGACCAAACATATAATTACACAGAAGAAAGGATCGATCTCAGATTCACCGATTTCATACTCACACTTTTAAACCTCTTTCTCAAAAAAATTTGGACATGGTTTTATGCAATTCTTATACATCTTCAAAACATGCTTCTCTTTTAAAAGAAGTCACTTAAATGTATTAAATGTATTACATGAATTATCTCCTGAACTCTGCCCAGTTCCCAAGAGTCCTCATCAGTATCATTTCATTGCAGCTGATGTTTAAATATTCTAATACATTTTTATTCATATATACCTAAAAAGTCTACCAAATTCATATTTTCTTTTGAAGCAACTATCTCCAAACAACTGAGTACCACTACAGAAAAATTTTCAACTCCCTGGTCTCACTTTATATTTTTATGGTGGTTTTAATAGGAATGCTTCCAATAGAATCACATGTTAACTCTTAGCCCATAGGGAGCGGCATTATTAAGAGGCATTTCCTTGTTGGAATAGGTATGTACTTTTAAGAGGAAGTGTGTCACTGTGCAGGCAGGCATTGGGGTCTCATATGTTCAAGTTATTCCCAGTGTGGCATACATTCTCTTTCTGCTGCCTGTGGACTAAGATGCAGCTCATCTTCAGCCACCTTGTCTGCATGTTTACTGCCATATTTTCTACAATGATGATAATGAATTAGACTTCTGAAACTGAAAGCCAGTCTCAATTGAATGTTTTCCTTCATAAGATTACCATGATGTCCCTCCACAGAAACGGAGGGAAAACAGTAACTAAGACAGAAGTTGGGTATTGCTGTGGCATGCTTGACCACGTTTTGAGGACATGGGTTAGGGAAGCAATGAAATGCTTTAAGGACTGCTCTATAGGTCATTCTACTAGAATCATAGAAGACAGCAGTGCTGAGGGTGATCAGAACCGTTTAGGCCTGCCTCAAGTGGTTTCAGAGGAGGGAAATTTTAATACGTTGCTGAGAGATCATTCTTGTGATATTTTGGAGAGGAGTGTGACTACCCTTGTCTGAATAGTCTGCATGAGGCTAACTTAGATTAATTCTGTTGGCAGAGGAAGTCTCAGAACAGCCTATTGTGTGACTGATAGTGGTCACTCTTATGAATATGTATAATAAAAAGGAACATGCTGTCCAGAAAATAATGAGGAGAAAAGGAGCACCAGGAAGTAGAAAAAAAAATCTAAGCCCTATGTTCAAGAGAGCAACAAATGAGTTGAGGGCCTGATGTTAAATGGAGTAAAGGGAGTGGTGACCTCAGGGCAAAAGGTCGCCAAGCTAAACTCCCAACTTCTAAAAAGAAATTAAAGAACAGTTTAGGTCCATACATAGTGATGGATGCCTTTAATCTCAGTATTCTGAGGAAAGAAGCTGGCAGATGTCTAAGTTTGAAGCCAAGCTGCTATACAAATTGAGTTTCTCTACAGTCGAGTTTAGGTAGTGAAGGGTGCCATTAAGAACAGTAAGTTTGTGAAGATGTAATTGAACAAAGGGGCTATATTCCATCTCCACTAAGTAAAACTTGGCAGCATTGGACAATTGGTTCTGACTTTAGATAGAGGAAAGATGTTATGGAGTCTCTCTTTGCAACTAAGGGAAGCAGCCAAGGCCAGGTTTATAGCAGGAATGTCCCTGCATGGAGGTGCAGAGAGGCCATTGGAGTGAACCTGTGAAGGTGAAGCCAAGATTGCCTTGGAGAAACCAAAACTTTGGAGATGCCAGAGTCATTGGATACCCACCAAGGAAAAGGAGCAGCAGAGAGTGAAACCATCCCAAGAGAAACAAATGTGTTACTGGCATAGGAGGGTTATCTATGTGTTACTTTCATTGGTTAATAAAGAAACTGCCTTGGCCTTTTGAT
>LOEQ01005221.1:40988-58944 GCA_001685075.1 Bramus lutescens
TCTATCTATCTATCTATCTATCTATCATCTATCCATCCATCCATCTATCTATCTTGTCAGTTGTGTTTGGTTTGACCCTATGTCTGAGCCATTGAGCTTGAGGTCCCTGTCCACTCAGACAATATAAGGCATGTTTTGGAAGTTGCTTACAATGTACTTCCTGTTAACTTAGGTAATAATATATCTTTCTGGAGTCTTTGATGGAGTTGAAGAATGGTTATAATCATAGTTTTCCTTAGCTATAATAAAAGATAAAGTAGATATAAATGTTGTAACTGTAATTCTTGCTTGATAACTGTTTTCTCATATGTAATTTTACTATGCTAAAGTTAAAACCTTTTTTATTTAAACAGAAAAGGGGAGGTGATTCCCCTCTGCATCTGTGATTAACATTAATGAATAAAGAAACTGTTTTGGACCTGTAGCAGGGCAGAACTTGGCCAGGCAGGGAAAACTAAACTGAATGCTGAAAGAAAGGAGGCAGAGTCAGGGGGAAACCATCTAGCCCTACTGGAGACAGATGCTGGAACTTTACCAGGTAAGTCACAGCCTTGTAGCAATACACAGATTAATGGAGATGGGCTAAATTAAGATGTAAGAGTTAGCTAATAAGAACCAAGAGCTAATGGTCCAAGCAGTGATATAATTAATACATTTTCTGTGTGATTAAAACAGGACTGGGCAGCAGGGAACTAACTAGTGGCCTCCCTACAACAATCCATGAGCCCCTACAGCCCTCATTGCCACTTAGCCTCTCAGCTTCTGTGAATTATAGTTTGATTATTTTTCATAACAGCTAATATCCACTTAAAAGTGAGTGCATATCCTATTTATCATTCTGAGTCTGGTTTGCTTTACCCAGTGTAATTTTTTTTCTAGTTCCATTCCTTTGTCTGCATATTTCATGTTGTCATTATTTTCTAACAGGTGAGTGATATTCCATTGTGTAAATGTACCATGTTTTTTTTTTCAGTCTTCAGTTGGTGAACATCTAGGTTGTTTCCAGTTTATGGCTATTAGGAATAAGAATATTTTGAACATATTTAAGCAAGGATCCTTGTAGTAGGATGGATTATCTTTGAGTATATACACCAAGAGGTGGTTTTGAGGTGGATCAATTTCCAAATTTTAGAGTAATAAAAATAGATATTGATTTCCATATTGGCTGTTCAAGATTGCACTAGCTTCAACAATGAAGGTGTGCTCCCACTGCTCCATATCCTTGCCAACATGAGTTGTGAGAATCGTTGCTTTTGTTAGTCATCCTAACCATTCTGATAGTGGTAAAAAAGGACTCAGAAATAGTTTTGATTTACATTTTTCTAGCAGTTAAGTATATTTAATATTTCCTTAAGTATTTCTCAGCCATTTGTGATTCCTCTATTGAGAATTCTGTTTAGATCTGTACTCCATTTGTAATTGGAATGTTTCATTTATTAATGTCTGATTTCTTGAGTTCCTCTATATATTTTGGATATTAGAACACTGTCTGATGTATAGTTTGTAAAAGTCTTTCTTCATTCAGTAGATGTTTTCCTTGTTCAGTTGACAATATACTTTGCATTACAAAAGATTTTCAGTTTCATGAGGTCAGATTTATTATTCATTGGTCTTAATGGCTGTACTAAAGGTGTTCTGTTCAGAATGTTGTCTCCTATGCCAATGCATTCAAGACAGTTCCATATTTTTTCTTATCCTTTCAACTTATCTGGTTTATCTTGAAGTCTTTTATCCTATTGAATTTGAGTTTTGCTAGGGTGATGAATATGGATCTATTTGCATTCTCCTACATGCAAACTTCCAGTTAGAAAAGCATCAGTTATTGAAAAAGCTTTCTTGTATCCATTGTGTATTTCTGGATTCTTCATTAAAACTCAGGTATCCACAGGTGTGTGGCCTTATGTCTAGTTCTTCAATTCAGTTAATCTTTGTGTCTCTTTTTATTCCAATATCCTGTGATTATTATTATTATTTTTATTACTGCAACTTTGTACTAGAGTTTGAAATAAAGGAAGGTGATGTCTCAGGAATTCTTTTACTGCTTAGGATTTATTTAAGTTTTCCAGGGTCTCCTATTTCTCCACAGGAAGTTAAGAATTTCCTTTCCAAATTCTGTAATTAATTTTTTTGGGGGAAATTTTGGTGGAATTGCATTGAATCTGTGGAATGTCTCTGGAAGGAATTTTTGGTTTTGTTTTTTGTTTTTGTATTTGTTTTGTTTTGTTTTTAACTGTATTAATCCTATCAATCTCTGAGCATGGGAATTCCTTCTATCTGTTGGTATTTTCTTATTTCTTCACTTTCTTTCCTCAATGACTTTTTTTTCCATACAAGCCTTTCACTTGTTTGTGAAGAGTTATGGCAAGATATTTTATATTATATGAAACTATTTGAAGGGTGTTGCTTCCCTGATTTATTCTCAATCCATTTTTCATTCATATATAAGATGACTATTGATTTTTTGAATTAATTTTGTTTTCATTCATTTTGCTGATGGTGTTACCAGCTTTATGAGTTCACTATCAGTGATTTTTGGGTCACTTATGAGTACTATTATATCATCTACAAATAATGATACTGTGACTATTTATTTTCAAATTTATATCCTCTTGTTCTGTTCCAGTTGTCTTATTGCTTTAGCTAAAACTTCAAGTACTATGTCGGATATATAGAGAGTAGATAGCCTTGTCTTATTCCTGATTTTATCGGAGTTGTTTGTGTTTAATACTATTCAATTTGATGTTGAGTATAGGCTTGGTGGAAATTGCCTTTATTATCTTTTCGTATTTTTCTTGTATCACTAGTCTCTCCAAGACTTTAATCATGAAGTATTTTTGGATTTTATAAAAGCTTTCTAGGCATCTAGTCATTTACCATGTTTTTCTTTCAGTTCTTTTATATAGTAAATTACATTGATTAATTTTTATATTTTGAACTATTCCTGCTTCTCTGGAATGAAGCTTACTTGATCATGTTTCATGATGTTTTACATGTTCTTTTGGATTTGGTTTGCAATTATTTTATTGAAAATTTTGCATCTAATTTTATAAAGGAAATTATTTTGTAATTGACATTATTCTTCTTTGGGTTGTTTTCACTTTCTGGCTATGATAAACAATGCTGCTATGAACATTGTACTTGAGTACAAGTCCTTGTGGTACAATTGAGCATCCTTTGGATATATACCCCAAAGTGGTATTGCTCAATCTTGATAAAGGTTGTTTCCTAATTTTCTGAGAAATTTCCATACAGATAGCCAAAGGGTCTGTACCAGCTTGTGCTTCCACCAGCAATGCAGAAATGTTCCTGTTACCCCCACAACCTCTCTAGGAAAAGTTGTCATTAGTGTTTTTGACCTTGACTAGTCTTACAGGTGTAAGATGGAATCTCAGAGTTGTTTTGATTTGCATTTCTCTGATGACTAAGGATGTTGAGCATTCCCTTAAGTGTCTTTCAGCCAATTTTGATTCATTTGTTGAGAGTTCTATATTTAGGTCTGTACTCCACTTTTAAAATTGGATTATTTGTTCTTTTTATGAGCAATTTCTTGAATTCTTTGTATATTTTGGATATCAGACCTCAGTATGATGTGGGGTGGATTATTCCAATTCATTTTTAACTGTTGAAGTTCATTTTTTTTTACCGAGTATGTGGTCAATTTTTGAGGTTTCATGAGGTGCTGAGAAGAAGGTATATTTTTTATGTTTGTATAAAATATTTTATGCTAAGTCCATTTGAGTCATAACATCTGTTAGTGCCCTGATTTCTCTATTCATTTTTTTGTCTGACTGACCTGTCCAGTGGTGAGACTAGAGTGTTGAAGTCTCCCACTATTAGTGTGTGGGGCTTAATGTATTATTTAAGCTTGAGATGTGTTTCTTTTACATATGAGGGTGCCCTTTTATTTGGGGCATTGAGGTTCAGTATTGAGAATTCCTCTTGATGGAATTTTCCTCTGACTAATATGAAATATCTTTCTTTGTCTTTTTTGATTAATTTTAGTAAATAAAATCTATTTTGGTAGATATTAGGATAGCTGCACCAGCTTGTTTATTAGGCCCATTGATTGTAAAATTTTTTTCCCAACCTTTTACTATGAGGTGATGTCTGTCTTGGAGGTTGAGGTGTGTTTCTTGTCTGTAGCAGAAGGATGGATTCTATTTTTGTATCTAATCTGTTAGCCTGTGTCTTTTTTAGAGGTGAGTTGTATCCTTTTATATTTAGGGATATTAACGACCAGTGACTGCTATCTCTGTTAATTTAGTTTTCATTTTTGGTGATGTTAATTTGTGTATTTTTTTCCTTTTTTGGGGGTTTGCTGCTGTGAGATCATTAATTGTCTGTGTTTTTGTTGGTGTAGCCAACTTCCTTGGGTTGGAGTTTTCCATCTAGTACTTTGTGTAGGGCTGGGTTTGTAGCTAGGCATTTATTGAATCTGGTTTTGTCATGGATTATATTGTTTTGTTTTTCTACGGTGATTGAAAGTTTTGCTGGGTATAGTAGTCTAAACTGGCATCTGTGGTCTCTTAATGTCTGCATAATGATTGTCCAAGACCTTTTGACTTTCATTGTCTCCACTGAGTGTAATTCTGATAGGTCTGCTTTATATGGTACCTGGCCATTTTTCCTTAGCAGCTCTTAATATTCTTTCTTTCTTTTTTGTATGTTTAGTGTTTTGATTGTTATGTGGTGAGGAGACTTCTTTTTTTTTTTGATCCAGTCGTTTGGATTCATAAGCTTCTTTTATCTTCATAGGGATATCTTTCTTTAGGTTGGGAAAGTTTTATTCTATTATATCATTAAATATATTTTCTGTGCTTTTGAGTTGAACTTCTCCTTCTTCTAGACCTATTATTCTTAGACTTGGTCTTTTTATGGTGTCCCATATTTCCTGGATATTTTGTGTTAAGCTTTTCTTAGATTTAATGGTGTTTCTGAATGATGAGTCGACTTCTTCTATTGTATCTTCAGCGCTTGAGATTCTCTCTCCTATCTCTTATATTCTGCTATTTATGCTTGCATTTGTGGTTCCTGATAATTTTCTCATGACTTTTGTTTCTATAATTCCCTCAGCTTATGTTTTCTTTATTGTGTACATTTCAGTTTTCAAGTGAATAGTTTATTTCATATGTTTAATGCTTCCTCTTGGTTTTCTTTAAGGGATTTGTTGATGTCTTCCATTTCTTTGAGGGAGTTTCTCATTTCCTTTCTAAGGGCCTTAAGCACTCTCCTAAAGTTACTTTTTAGTTAATTTTCTTCTGCTTCATCTATATTTGGTTGTTCAAGTCTTGCTATTGTAGGGTCACTAGATTTTATTGGTGTCGTTTTGCTCTTTGTGGTGTTGTGTCTGTTCTTACCTTGTCCATCCATCATTTCCTTGAACTGGTGTAGTTGGGGCTATCTGTGACTCTGGTGACCAATCTTCCAGGTGCCAGTGATTCCAAAGATCATATGGCTGCTCCTTTTGGTGTAGTCTGCTCTTATGGAGTTTGATGTCTCAGGCCTGCTCTGGCCTAGTGCCAGCTCAGACCTTTTTTGTAAATGTCCCTGGTCTGGATCTGCTCTTGCAGTAGTCCCTGGCTTGGGGTTGGTCCTGCAATGTTCTCTGGCTCTGATCTACACCCTTTTAGGTCCCACACTTGGGTGCTCCCAGACCTCCAGAAGTCCTGGCTCAGGCCTACTCCCTCAGAGGTCCCAGACTCATGCCCAGACCCAAAAAGGTCTCTGGTTCTTGCCTACTCCCTTGGAGATCCTAGACTCCTACCATGACCCTCAGGGGTCCTGACTCAGGTCTACTCCATCGAAGGTCCCAGACTCATGCCTAGACCAACAAAATCTCTGGCTCTGACCCATTACCTCAGCTGTTGCTCCCCTGTACCTGGTCCTGTGGAGTTCACTGTCTGATGTCTGCTCTGGCCGAGGTTGCAAGTTCAGTCCTGTTTCCATAAATGTTCTGGTCTGAATCCACTCATGGAGAATTTACTCTCTCAGACCTGCTCTGGCCTAGGTCTCTGACTCAGTCCTGCTCCTGTGGAGTTCTCTGTCTCCAGCCTGCTCTGGCCTAGGTTGCTGGCTCAGTCCTGCTCCTGTGAGGCTTGCGGTCCCATTAGTAATGTATCTCTTACAATTATGGATGTTCTTGCATCCAGGTTTTTAAGAATAAAAAAAAAATCCTTTGATTTCTCCTTTGATGAGTATGAAGTGTCCATCCCACCTCCCGAAAAAAAGTTAGTTTTCAATTAAAGTCTATTTTGTTAGATATTATGATAGCTAGACCAGCTTGATTCTTGAGGCCATTTGCTTAGTAAACCTTTTATCCAACTGATTACTGTGACGTAATATCTATTGTTGATTATGAGGTATGTTTCTTGTATGTATCAGAAAGATTAATTCTATTTTCACATTCATTTTGTGAGTTTGTTACCCCCTTTTTTTATTAGGGAATGAGTACATTGATATTGAGAATCATCAATGACAGATAATTGTCAATTGCTATCATTATGTTGTTGGTGGTGGTGTGGGGTGTGTGTGCACGCATGCATGTGTTTCCCTTATTTGGCTTTTGTGCTGTGAGATTATTTATTTCCTGTGTTTTCATAGGTGTAGTTAACCTTGCTGATTTGGAGTTTTCTTTTGAGTAATCTGTGGAGATAGATATTGCTTAACTTTATCAATGAATATTTTGCTTTCTTCATGTATGGTTATTGAAATATTTTGTTGGGTATAGTAGTCTGGTCAAAATCTGTGGTATCTTAGAATCTGCAGGAGCATCTGTTCAGGCCCCTCTGCTATATATANTATATATATATATATATTATATGTGTGTGTGTAAATATTTCTCTTTTCCCTTAACAGCTTTTAATATTCCTTATTTGTTCTGTCTGTTTAGTACTTTATTACATGTATGGGGTCTTTCTTTGTTGTTCTAATCTAACAGGTGTTCTATATGCTTCTTGTATCTCTATATAGGTTTCTTCTTCATTATGTTAAGAATATTTTCCTCTGTAATCTTGTTGAAAATATTTTCTGAGCCTTGGAGCTGGATTCTTCTCCATCTTCTATTACTACTATCTTTAGGATTGATCTTTTTATAGGGTTACAAATATTCTGGATTTTTTGTTGCAGGATTTTTTAATGTAATATTTTTCTTCAATTGACATATTTATCTCTTCTCTTGTGTCTTCAAAGTCTGAGATTCTCTCTTCCATCTGATGAATGTTGTTGGTAATGTTTATATTTGTAATTTTTGTTCATCTACCTAGATTTTTCATTTCTAGAATTTCCTCAGTTTGTATTTTCTATTTTCTTTGTATTTCTGTCTTCTGACCTTGAATAATTTCCTTCAACTGCATGTTTGTTTGTATTTTCTTTCTCTTTGGCTCCCCTTAAGAGATTTATTCAAATCCTCCAACTTCTGTTTGTTTTTTATTCAATTTCATTAAGGGGTTTATTCAATCTTCTCTCTAAGAACTTCTATGCCCTTCAAAAATTGTTGTTTTGATCTTTTTCTGTGCTTCAGCTGTGTTGGAATATTCAAGGCTTGCTGTTGTAGGATAGCTGTGCTCTGTTGATGACACAATGCCCTTATTGTTGCTGATTCTTTCCTACATTGGCAACTAAGCTTCTGGGTTTAGGGTGATTATAGGTATAGGTACAGACTTTTGGGTTTGTCTTTGTTCCTTGATTTCTGTTTCTTCTCTGTACTTATGGCCTGTGTTGCCTGTGATTGGGCAAGGTGTCTCTATCCAAGATGAAACTGGACTTGTGGTGCCTTACATGGTCTCTTGTCAAGCATGGAGTCTGTCTGAGCTGTAGGATACAATTTTGGTGGCCAGTGTGGCTTCTTGTTCAGCAGAGTGTCTCCATCTTATTTGTGAACTAGAATATTGTGACAAAAAAGGGAAGAAGATTGTTATTGGAAATAATGTCAGAGTGGGGCATCAAGAGATTGTAGGAAATATTATTGCAGGTAGCCCACCAGGCTTTCTGGAAGGCTTGGCCTATGTTTAGCTAAGGGGTGTATGATGGAGTTGGGGGCTGAGACACAGCCACAAAGGAGGGAGGATTACAGAGGATTATGTTTGTTGCAAACTAGAAAGTGGAAAAGTTGCATGGGTGGATGGCCTACCTGGTCTTCTAGCAGGCTTGGTCTGTGTTTGGGTATGGAGGTCCTACCTTAGGGATCCTAGGGAGTGGGAAATGTTCATAAGCTTGTAGTTTACCTTGTCTTTTGGCAGCCATGGCCTGTGTTTGGTCATGGGTTGCCCAACCTAGTGAACTGAGATAGTGGGAAAGATACAGTATTTCAAGCATTTATTCTGGTCACTGGACAACAACCTAACAACTCAAGTTGTTAGGATTGTATAACCAGCACTGCAGCAATTAAGCAATCTTCCAGACACTGTTCATGTAGATTTAAATGTCACCCAGAAATTTTGGGGGAAAAGCACCAAAATACCTCAAATACATTGTAGCCTTTCTTGGTATGGGATTTATGAATATAATGTTCAACAGGAATTTATAACAGGGTCTAAAATGTTTTACTAACATCCACACTTTTTCTGAGATGAAGAAAAGGATATCACTTAGAGATAATGCACATGCCTGCAAATCAATTCTTTGTCCTAATTTCTTTCTTCCCATGATCAGTGAATCTTTAAACACTTACTGCTTCATTTACTTCCTCTATACTGCAGTTAAGGTAATTGTCTCTATCAGAAGCAAAACATAACAGAAGCTGAAGGCAGTGAAGAATTCGAGGACTTCTAGATCATTCATGCCCTTTTCACTGCATCCTTATTATATATTTAAAACCAGTTTCGTTTCATGTGGTTTACTCTTTTACTGTGTGTTCTCTTAAAGCTCAACTGTTACATCACTTTTGTTATTAATTTCACATAATGCAATACAGTCATCACCCCTCCATATCCACCCCTCACCACCATAACTTTTTTACCCCAAAAGAAAATCACAAATTAATTAAAAACAAAGTAAGCAAACAAACAAAAATAAAAAAAACATCATCATCAACAGCAACAACAACAACAATAAAACACCTTCCACTATTGCCCGGATTCACAGAGACCCTGAAGCTCTCATTCCACAAGAAAAGTCCCTTCATGTGCTCCAGCAGGACATAGATGCACCAATCCAAGACTCAGAATGTGGGTCTGCCTGGTAGTTGATTTGGTCAGTCTGGACTACTGAGACCAACCCCCTTGGGCGAGGTATGGTCCATGCCATCAGGGCCAGCTCTCCTGCATTCATAGTGGTAGGTGAGGCTATCCCTCCTGAGTATAGGGACTAGCTAGCTCTCCAACGAGTGGTAAGACCAGCTCTCTTCCTGCAGTGTCCAGTGAGTGCCAAGACCAGTAATCTCAAGGACAGTGAAGGGCAGGCAGGCTCAGCACAGCTCCCACATTTCAATAAGCATTTTTCTTGTGAATGCCTGCTGTAACACAGACAAGAAGATCAACACAGACCCCAACTGCAGCAGGATCATGGGCCCAGAAACACCTCTAGGCAAGAGCTTGTGCCTGGATGCCAACATGGGCCTGGTGGCAGCACAGACCAAACAGATCAATGTAGCCCTGGCAGCAGCATGGCCCCTAGACACCAGTTTTGTCTCAGGTGGCTTACCAAAACTCTGGTATCAGCATGACCTTCAATGGTACCAGGAGCCATAGACACCAACACAGGTCCTGGCTGAAGTAGGGTCATGGACCCAGACATGACCCCCAGCAGCCCTGACCCAGATGACAGCTTGGACCCAGATTACAGAACAGGGCAATCGGATCAGTATGGCCCCACTAGTGGTTCAGCTTTAAATACCACAGGTTGTAGTCTAGACGTTGAACCTCAATGTGGCTTCTGTTAACGGGCCACACACATCAACACTGACACCAGCTGTGGTAAAAACCACAACTAGATGAGGTCCTTGGCAGTAGTCCAGCTCAGATGTCACTACAGCCCTAGGTGGCAGCACAGGCCACTCAGGTTAATATGATCTTTTTTTTTTCTTGATTCTTTAATAGAGAGCTTCAATATTATAATTACAGCAAATTATAAAACTACTGAATTTAGCATTGTCTTTACTTTTTCTTATCTGCCGCCTTATGTGATTCATGTCAATAGCTATTGCTAGCACACATTCAGTGTTCAAACCTAACTTAATTGTCTTCTCAGCCATTCATACACATTCATTTCCCCATGGATTTTATCTAAAGTTAAGAGAAGTTTAATATACTTTCGTGATTTAACACTTCATTAGAATTCCTCCAAAAAGTTCCAAAGTTATAGAGAGAAAAAAAATCAGTTTATATTAAGATTCCTACATTGGTTTATTTTTTCATTTCTATTTATAGTTATATCACCTCTGAACTCAAAGGTATCTACACTATACATAGCCACATCCCCACATGCTAATGACTAGCATTGTTCACAGAATAAAGAAAAAATATTATTTGAGTTGGGTATTTTTTATTAGAAACTTTTCTTCCTGTGGTGATGAACGGCTGACATTTCTGTGCTGATTAGTCATTTGGTCAATGAATCATTCCTTCTGTCACTAAACATGTCAGAGAGAATTTTTAAATCTGATTTTTCTCTACATATTCTTATTTGTCTTCACATTTGAAATAGAAACTTTACTATAATCAAAAATCCACATTGATAGGATGTGAAAATATTCTAGAGATCTTCAGCTATTGAGAGATTAAAAGTTAAAAATATTTTTATTGGTTTTTGGCATTCTAAGGCACATACAAACAACATGTGATGAATTTTATATTTTAGGGAAATTGTATAATCCAAGAGGAGGACTATAATTTTGGTTTGCTTTTTTGTTTTGTTTTGTTGTTTATTTGACAGACATAGTGCCTCACTCTGTAGGTCTGGATAGTATAGAATTGTATGATAGGCTAGCATAAGATTCAGAGATTTGCATGTGTAAGATTTGATCAAGAACCAGAAAGACAATTGGTATGGATGAGATAGGTGGCCAACCTTAGCAGAGGTGCTATTAACAATTTGTGGCTAGGAAGAGAGTCAGCTTTATTCAAGAATGTAGTCAGTAAGAGGCTACATGTCTTACTTAGGAATTTATTGCCATGAGAGACTCCATGACCACAGCAGCTGTTATAAAGGAAAACATATATTTGGAGTGATCAAACAGTTCAGAGGTTTTGTCCATTATCTTTATGCAGGAAGCATGGTATCGTGTAGGCAGATACGGTACTGAAAAGGGAGCAAGAGTTCTACATCCTGATACACAGGCAGAGGGAAGAGACTGAGAAACATAAGCCTGGCTTGAGCATCTGAGGCCTCAAAGCCCTCCATCAGTGATAGTCTTCCACCAACGATGTCATACTTATTCTAACACCTCCCATTGCTGCCAGTACCTTTGAGTATGTGGTGATAATTTTCAATCAAACTACCATGCCACCCATGCTCCAATTAATGGTTGAATACCAGTGGCCATGATGGCAACAGTATGTGGATATGGAGGGTTAAAACAAACAATTTTCTGACATTGATTTCTATAAGTGGCTATATAAGTTTTCACTCCCTCCAGCAATAGAGGAGTGTTCTCCTTGCCCCAAATACTCACCAGCATGAACTGTCACTTATGTTATCAATCTTAGCCATTCTGAGAGGTGTAGATGGAATCTCAAAGTAGTTTTAATTTGCATTTCTCTGGTGGCTAAGGATGGTCAGCATTTCTTTAAGTGTCTCTTAGCCATTTGCAATTCCTCTATTGAGAATTCTATGTTTAGATATGGATCACATTTTTAATTGGATTCTTTGGTTTATTAATGTCTAATTTCTTGAGTTCCTATATATTTTGGATATTAGACCACTATTGGATGTGTACTTGGTAAAAATCTTTTGCCATTTTGTAGGCTCCCTCTTTGTCCAATTGATAGTATCATTTGTGTTACAAACAAACTTTAATTTCGTGAGGTCAGATTTATTAATGATTGTTCTTACTTAGTAGGTGCACTAAACGTGTTCTGTTAAGAATGTTGTCTCCTGTGCCATTGCATTCAAGGCTGTTCTACACTTTACTTTTTCTATCCTTTTCAGTGTGTCTGGTTTTATGTTGAAGTCTTTGATGCACTTGTTCTTGAGTTTTTTTCACAGTGATAAATATGGATCTATTTGCATTTTCTTACATGCAAACATCCAGTTAGACCAGCATCATTTGTTGAAGAAGATTTCTCATTTCCTTTTTGTTTTTCTGGATTCTTTATAAAAACTCAGTAGTCCATGAATGTTTGGATTTATGTCTGTCTTCATTTGATTCCATAGATCATCACATATGGTTTTATGATCATATCCTCTGACTATAATGACTATAACTCTATAGTACAGCTTCAAATGAAGAATGATAATACCTCAGCACATTCTTTTATTATACAAGGTTGTTTAAGCTATCCTAATTTTCTGTTTTTCCATATGAAATTGAAAATTTCCCTTTAGAGAATTTTGATGGGGATTGCATTGAATCTTTGTGTTGGCTTTAGTAAAGTGGTCATCTTTTACTATGCTAATCCCATTCATCTCTGAGCATAGGAGGTCTTCCGATCATCTGATATGTTTTTCTGTTTCTTTCTCCAAAGTATTAAAGTTTTTGTCATATTTGTCTTTTGTTTGCTTGTGTAAAAAAAAAGAATTACTGCAACATATTTTATGTTATAATAAGAGGCTGTTGTGAAGAATGTTCTTTCCCTGATTTCTTCCTTAGTTCATTTGCCATTTGTATGTAAGAGGGCTACTGAATTTTTAATTTAATTTTTTATCCATTCACTTTGCTGAAGTTGTTTATCAGTTGTAGGAGTTCCCTAGTGGTGGTTTAGGGTCACTCATGTATACTATCATATCACCTGCAAATAATACTTCATCTTTTTTTCAATTGTTATCCCCTCAATCTATTTCTATTGGATTATTGCTCTACCTAAAATTTCAAGTATTATATTTAATAGTTATGTAGAGAAATGACAGCCTTGTCTTGTTCCTGATTTTAATGTAATTGCTTTGATTTTTTTCTCCACTTACATTTATGTTGGCTTTAGGCTCGCTGAAAATCACCTTTATTGTATATGTTTCTATTATTCTTTTCCTCTCTAAGATTTTTATCATGAAGTAAAATTGAACTTTGTGAAATGTTTTTCTGACATCTATGTGGATGATCATGTTTGTTGTTGTTGTTGTTGTTTGTTTGTTTTCTTTCAGTTTGTTTGTATAGTGAATTACATTTACTGATATTTGTATGTTGAATTATCTCTGCATCTCTGGGTTGAAACCTACTTGATAATGGTGAACAATAATAATGTTTTTGATGTGCTCCTGCATTTGGTTTGTGATTATTATATTGTGTATTTTTGCATCAATATTCATAAGGGAAATGGGTCTATAATTCCCTTTCTTTGCTGAGTATTTTTTTTTGCGTGTGTGATTTGGGTATCAGGGTAAATATAACTTCATTAAATGAGCTTAGGCACTGTTCTTTCTGTTTCTGATTTGTGGTATAATTTGAGTCTTGGCATTAAGACTTATTTGAATAGTTGCTAAAATTCTGTACTGAACCTTTCTGGCCCTGGGCTTTTTTTGCTTGTTTGTTTATTTGAGAGACTCTTAATGACTACTTCTATTACACTAAGGATTATAATTCTGTTTAAATTGCTTATCTGGTATCCATTTTACTTTGGTAAGCGTTGCATATTTAGAAAATTATCCATTTATTTTAAATTTTCCAATATGCTATAAAACAGGTTTTTATAGTATGCCCTACTGATATGCTGGATTTCCTGAGTTTATGTTGTAAAGTTTCCCTTTTTGTTTCTGATTTTATTAAATTGGTTATTCTAGTTCTCTCTTTTAGATAGGTTGAATAAGAGTTTGTTTATCTTGCTCATTTCTCAAATAACCAACTTTTCATTTTATTGATACATTGCATTTTTCTTTGTTTCTATTTCATTGACTTCAGCCTTCAGTATGAGTATTTCTTGTTCTATCCTTTTGTGTGTGCTTGTTTCATTTTGTTCTAAAACCGTCATGTGAGGTGTTGAGTTGCAGTATAAGATCACTCCATGTTTTTATATAGGCACTTAAAAGCTATAAAGTTTCCTCTTAGCACCTCTTTCATTGTATTCCTAAGTTTGTGTACTCTTCGTATTCGTTTTCATAGAATTTTAGAAAGACTATTTTTTTCCATTATTTCTGTTTTCACCCAATTTAGTTCAGTAGAACACTTTTCTGTTTTGATGCATTTGTAACCTTTCTGTTTTAGTGTTGTTGACCTCAAGCTTTAATCTGTGGTTTTCTGACAAAATGCCAAAAGGGATTTTATTTTCTTTTATTTTTTGTAATTATTGACACTTGCTTTGTGACTGAGTATGTGGTATATTTTGAGCAAGTTTTTTGATACTTTGAGAGGAAGGTATATTCTTCTGTGTTTTGGTAGAATGTTTGGTAAATATCTGTTAAGTTCTTTTGGTTTGTAATGATGGTTAGCTCCAATATTTCCCTTTTTAGTGTTTATCCTTTGTAGCCTGTCCATTGGTGAGAGTGGGGTATTCAAATCTCCCACAATCAGTGTGTGAGATGCAATATGTGGCTTAAGCTATAGTAATGTTCCTTTTATGAAATTGGTTTGCATTGTGTTTGGAACATAGATTTAAATGAAATATAATTTTGACAGGTTTCTCCTTTGGAGAATATATTATCCTTCTGCAAATCTTGATTAATTTTGGTTTACACTCACTTTTGTTTGCTATTAAATTGGTGACTTTAACTTGCTTCATAGGTCCATTTGCTTGGAATTTCTTTTTTTAACCCTTTACCCTAGTATTCATGTGATGTTGAGGTGTATTTCTTTTATGCAGAAGAAATGTGGCCCAATTGTCCATTCTATTAATATGTATCTTTTTACTGGGAGACTGAGGCCATTGATATTGAGAGTTATAAATGACCAATGATTGTTAATTCCTGTCATTTTAATGCTGTTTGTGGTGGTTGTATTTCTGTTGTAGCTGCTGCTACTATGTGTGCATGTGTGTATTTCACTTATTTTATTATTGCTGCTGTGAGATTATTTATTTTCTGTGTTTTAATGAGTGTACTTAACCTCTTTGTTTAGATTTTTTCTCCTAGTACCTTCTGTAGAGCTAGATCTATAGGTAAATGTTTAAATTAGGCTTTATCATGGGATATCTTATTTTACCTATCTGTGTTGATGGAGAATTTTCCTGGGCATAGTAATCTGGGCTGATGTGTGTGGTCTCTTAGAATAAAAACACACTTTCCCAAGCCCTCTGGCTTGAGAGTCTCTACAGAGATTTCAGGTGTAATTCTAACTTGTTCTCTTTTTTTCCCAATTTTTAATATTCTTTCTTAGTTCTGTACATTTAGTGTTTCAATTATTATGTGGTGACAACACTTTTTTTTTCTGATCCAATCTTTTTGGTATTCCCTATGCTTCCTATACATTTGCAGAGATCTCCTTTTTTAGGTTAGGAAATTTTTCTTTTTTTATTTTGTTGAAAATATTTTCTAGGCCTTTAAGCTTATGATGTTTTCCTTCATCTATTCCTGTTAATTATAGGTTTGGTCTTTTCATAGTGTCCTGAATTTTCTGAATATTTTAGATTAAACATTTTCTTTCACTAATGTATCCATTTCTCCTATCATATCTTCAATGCTTGAGATATGCCTTTTGCATCTCTTGTTTTCTTTTGCTTGCCTTTGTTGTTCCTGTTGGCATTCCAAAATTTTTCCTTTTCAGGTGTCCCTCACTTTGTGTTTTTATTGTTGCTTCTATGTCTACTTTCAGGCGTAGGACAGATTAATTTCTTTTCTTCGTTGTTTTTTCTGGCCTTCATTATGGAATTCATCAATTTCTTCTAATTGTATGTTAGTGTTTTCCTTGATTTATTTAATTTTTTTTATTTCCTCTTTAAGGACCACTATCATCTTCACTTATTTGGTTTTCAAGTCTTTTCCTTGTGCTTCCTCAATGTTTGAATATTAAGGGCTTACTGTGGTAGGATAGCTGGTGTCTGGTGGAGACATACTGCCCTAGCAGTTACTAGTTATGTTTTTAAGCTGACATGTACTATGCATCTGAGTTTGGGTGATTATAGGTCTAGGTGCTGTTTTCTGGTTTTGTCTTCATTGGATGTTGTTTTGTTCCTTCATTTCTGTTTTCTCTCTGGAATTCAAAGGTTATGTTGACTGAATGTTGCTTGTTTATTGACTTGGTAGGCTGGTACATTCATGGGAATGCTTGCTAATGTTGGAGTCTGATGTTGTAAGCCTGTGGAAGACAGTCAGGGATCCACAAAAGTTGTGAACATGTAGTGAGGGACAATTGTCTATATTCATTCCATTATGTTTTAAGTAAACACTGATTGGCCAGTAGCCAGGCAAGAAGTATAGGCGGGACAACCAGACAGAAAGAGAGGTGGGTCATTAAGAGCAGTAGTATTCTGGGAAGAAGGAAACTCTTCTCTGCAGTCATGAGCTTGACCACGGAAGAAGAAAGATGTGAACTGCCCTGCTGAAAAAGGTACTGAGCACATGTGGCTAACATATACAAGAATAATGGGCTAATATACATTATAGGAGCTATACAAAGCCTGAGCTTATGGGCCAATCACTTTACAGTTAATGTAGACCTCTGTGTGAATTCTTTGGGACTTAATGACTGTGGGAACCTGCCAGGACAGAAACCCCCAAAACAAACAGTGAGGTCAAGAATTGGTAGCTGGTGTTCAGTTGACATACTAAGTAAGGGTGACCTGAGAATTAGGTGTGGAATAACAGAAGGAGTAGGGTAATAGCTAAGCTGGAAATTGATATGATGGTTTCTTAGAGGCAGCTATACCACTCTTCGGCATATACCCAAAAGTTAGGTGAATAGGAGGGCTCTGAGGTGAGGAGTCACAGACCTCCCTGTGATGCTAAAATAGAATAAAGTTTTAAAAGATGTGTAAAAGAGATTTTAAGTTATTATAAATATTTTTAAAGATGGAGAATTAATTCAGTTATTAAATAACAAGGTGAAATCTAAGAGGGAATACAGTCATGAAGAGAGTGTCTGAAGTGCTGTGCATATAGCTCAGTTCTTAGAGACCTTATCTAGCATAATGAAGCTCTAGGCTCCATCAGCACTGCACAATTAGGGCATGCTGGTCCAAAGAGATCCGCTGAGAACTATGTGGTTCAAACAATGTTTTACATTGATTTTGAAACATTGTGAATTTATTTTCCTTCAATTTACAGAATTGTTTTTATTTATTTATTTATTTAACATTTCTACCTCTTCCCATCCTCCCTTTTCCCTCCCCCTCTCCACACTCCCCTTCCCCCTTGCTCTCCAGTCCTAAGAGAAGTCAGGGTGCCCTGCCTTGTGGGAAGTCCAAGCCCCCCCCCAATCCAGATGTAGGAAGGCGTGCATCCAAACAGACTAGGCTCCCGAAAAGCCAGTACATGCAGTAGAATCAAACTCCAGTGTCATTATCATTGGCTTCTCAGTCCACCCTCATTGTCAGCCACATTCAGAGAGTCCGGTTTGATCCCATGCTTGTTCAGACCCAGTCCAGCTGGCCTTGGTGAGCTCCCATAAGATCAGTCCCACTGTTTTCATGGGTGGACGTGGTCCTGATTTCCTTACTCATATTTTCCCTCCTTCTGCTCCTCATTTGGACCTTGGGAGCTCAGTCCAGTGCATCAATGTGGGTCTCCGTCTCTATCTCCATCCCTTGCCAGATGAAGGTTCTATAGTAATATGCAAGATATTCATCAGTGTGTCTGTGGGAGAAGGTCAGTTCAGGCACCCTCTCCTCTGCTGTCCACAGACTTATTGGAGAAATCCCCTGGGATTCCTGGAAACCCCTCTAGGGCCAAGACTCTAGCCAACCATAAAATGGCTCCCTTGGTTAGGATAACTTCTTCC
>LOEQ01005221.1:75641-91528 GCA_001685075.1 Bramus lutescens
TGACTATATATATATATATATATATATATAGAAGTGGAACAATAAATGGGTGTACAATGAAGAACAATTGGAAACATAATGGTAAATGAAAAACAGATGGCATCTATTTAACAGGGAGTTAATTTAGGATTCAATAAAACATAGAGAGGAAAAAGGAAGCAAAAAAGTCTTTCTGCTTCCTATACATCCTCCAATTATATAACACTCAGCATATGTACAGGAAGTATTTATCTATCATCCATCAAAGTCTGTCTTGAGTAATGAATGCTGTACAGAATGTAGGAATGAAGATATCTCTATGAGGTTTTCATTTCATTTCCTTTGTGTATAGACCATAAGGGAGACTACTAGATCATTATGAGAGTTCTTATTCTTCAATTATATTTTCAAATGTACTTATTTATTATTGTCAATTGACACAAATAGTTCTGCCTATTACTTGTATACATTAAGGTGGCCGGAAGTAAATATTTGTTAGTGTTTCTATGTGGAATGCACATTACATTTATTTTGTTAACGTTCTCTGAAGAATCCTCTGGATAGGTAACTAACTATATTCACCACATTATATAATAGATTCCACAGTTATGGTACTGAAATTGCATAACTTTTAACATAAATCTTCCTATGCACAATTCAGTGCTTACAATCACACAGTCTATGAAATCATAACTCCACTCTGTATTTATAAGATTACTATTGAAAACTTCACACATGAGTAAGTTTGTGCAATATTTGCATTGTTCAATCTAGCTAATTTTGTCTTCCCACCTTAGCTGTTATGAGTGAGACAAGTTATGTTTTTTTTCCTTTTCAACTGAGTAGTAATATACTGTGAATATAAACCACCCTATCTTTACACATTCAATTGTTAATGAATATACATATTTATTCTACCTCCTGGCTCTTGTGGACAATATTCATCAACCACTGACATCTATCTACCACATTGACTTAATTCCCTTAAAATATGTACCCTGAAAAAAATTGTATGCTAGTTCCTGTTTTTAATTTTAAAAACAACAACAAAAAATCTGTTCATGTGATGTCTCATCAATTTCTGTTCCTCAAAGTTGCACAAATGTTCCTTTGCTCTGAAGTTTGAAAATCCTTATTTGTTTTTCCTATTTGGTTGCGATTCTTTCCTTTGCTATAGTTCTTTGAATATCATGTTTTATATGTATGTTAATGCATATACAGAGTGTGATTAAGATATTTTGTATATTTAATTTTAGAAGATAAATTTTAATCCATTAAATTCTTAATATTCAATGAAAGAATCATATTCAAAGAATTAATATTCAAAAGAAGCATCATCAAATGCTTTTTACTTTTTTATCATTCATGAAAAAATTAAAAATAACTTTATTATATATTTCTGCATAGCAGGACTAGACACTTTCGATCCTTAAAAATACAAGCTACCACAAATCACTGTACTACACAGAAAGCCTCAAGAACTTTGCTGTAAAAGGAAACATAATTGTAGGCCTTTATATGCAACTAAAATTAGCAGCTGTTATTTTTCTACTGCAGAAAAAAATGCATCCAATAGCAGTTTACTGAAACTCCATCATTGCAAAAAGTCACTAGTATAAGAAAAAAATATAATCAGGGAATCACTATGTTTAGCTCATTTCTCCATCTTATCAACCACCAAATTTCACAGATTTCTAAGCATGACTACAGAAATCAATTTCTTAGTTATAAAAAAAAATCATCCAGTACTTTGGGATTTGAATCATTCATTGTCAATAATGTCTGCAACCACCATTCAAAAATAATCACTATAAAAATTTTAGGCACATAGTATGGTATAAATATGTAACACAAAGTGTAAAAATGCATGGAAAGAAAAACATGCTTCCTTGATTTAAAATTAAATTTACAGATATAAAGTCGATGAAAAAAATTTAACATTTATTTATAGAATTCAGCTTAAATTAGTTAACAACCATATTTTAAGATATTTATAGTGAGTTCTTATTATTTTTGGAACTAACTTGCTCTTTTTAGCAAAAAATACTACAGTCTTGGTATGTCTAAAGACAAAATTTTGCTTTATCCCCAGAAAACTTTTTATTGATGTCTAGGGAAATTGTTTATTAGGTGACATTAAAATTCCCTGGAAAGCAAAGTAGAAAGTATTTATTTTGTGTTCTGATAAGATTTATTATTGCTTCTGATAACCAATATCTCGAGAAAGAAAAAAAAACAACTCATTTTTTTTCTCCCCTTTTATTATGGCTTGTCTTCAATGTCGACTGGACTAGATCAGGAGTCTCACAAAATACACTCTTCTAGGAGTGAATTTGAGGGTATTTCTCAGCAGATTTAGCTGAACATTCTGAATGTTGGTAGCATAATCCCCATGAACTAGGTTCCTGAATAAAAGAAAAAGTAAAAAAAGTTGGATGCAGCTGAGCAACCACATTTATTTTTCTCAATTAAATACTGAAGATGAAATGTGTCCAGCCATTCCACACAACTTTCCCTACCATAACTGACTATATCCGTCAAAGTGTGAATCAAATTAAAGTTTCTAATATGCTCTTTAACAACAATTAGTTGCAGCCAATTAGCAACTTCTTTGCTGGTAAAATGGAAGAGAACCATTTATATGTGCCTTTCTACAAGATCCTTGTCACTGACAGTAGCACAGATCAGTAAAAAAAAAAAAGTGTTAAATGCAAACTCCTTATAAACACCTTTTATTGTAGTATTTGGAAAATAATTGTATTAATTATTTTCTCTATCTGAAATCCACATTTTTCTTGAGAGTACTGTCTTCTGGGAGGTATCATTGTGTTAGGTCTGCAAACCCACTGCTTGTTCCTTGTTATTGTCTTTATACTGTAGTAACCCTAAATGTCCCTATCCGGTGGCCCATCTTCTCTAATAAGTCTACATTTCAATTCAGAACTGAGATGTCAATTTTCTTTTACTTTCTTCATTGCATATTCTCCCTTGGGCATATTTGTAGCAGCTGTTCACTATATTTCGGATTTCTATGCTTTTGGTGTTTTCTTCCATTTCTTAACTAATTATCTTTAGTAATTAATTATTTCAAAACTAATTGTTTCACAACTTCCATGTAATGATTTCTGGTAAAATTTAAAGCTCTTAATTGAATTCTGACAGATGCAGAATTGGTTATAGAAATAACCTTAGAAGGTAGAGATTAAAGATGCATTCTGAGGGTTTACCATATTCTTGAATTCCAGCACAATGCTGACATACTATCTTTCAGGATAGAGCAAGCAAAAATTCTAAGCACAAAGGAACATTCCAATTAATCAAGCTACTCCTGTGTTTGATATTATAAAATACCATATCAAGTATATGGCTTCTGAACCTAGGTGGTAAGTGCATTTGATCATTTGAGAATGATGACATTTATAATTACCATGATGTAATAGCTGACTTCTTAACACAATGGAAAAATACAAAACTAAACGACAGTTCATGTCTTTCAACACTTAGTTCACATCATAATCTAAAATAGAGACATCTATCAAGTCAGCTTTGAAGAATATCTGACAGTTTTAGTCATTGAATTAATATTACATAACCAAATAAGCATATGAGTTACTAAATGACATTGGCTGCACTCTCAGTTTCACCTTATTTTTATAAAAATATTGTGTTGATTGGGAAAGAAGACATGCTTTGAAATTGGAAGTGAAGCACATTTGCACTAACTGTAAGAGACAGGTCAAAGTACCAAGTCAATGTTGTCTTCCCTTTGGGGGCAGAAAAGCTGTGTCTCAGATGTACCATTCTTTATTTATAAGCACATGACAAACTCAGTTTGGTAAATACCTGGAAGGAAGATGCTTATTTTCTTTGAAATTTATCACAATCACATCTTTCTGCTACTAGTCCCACATCTAGACTCAAATTTTTAAAATCTTTCTTTAGTACAACGATATCCTATAATCTTCAACAAACATTGAATCATCGAATTGTTGGTTGGGGCTGTCAATGAGACTCCAAAACGTACACCCTATTGCTTTTAACGCTAGTTAACAAAAGTAATTATTGCTAAAGACACCTTGAATTTCAGAAACAGTCTTGGAGGTAAAATCGCTATTTTTTGACTCAGGTAGAGGAAAGAGCCAGTGACTGATTGCTTTGCTTTTCTGTTCTTTGGGTTGAACCCCAATATTTATATCTGAGTTTTTGTTAATCCTGCTGCATTTGGCACCTAACGTGTGGCTCGAACCCACTACCCTGAGATTAAGAGTCTCATGTTCTACCGACCGAGCTATCTGCATTGTCCTATAGAACTTCTCCTTTTGTTTTTTTTTTAAACAAGATCTCTGAATGCAAATTCATTTTTTTCTTATTTATTATCCATAACAACTTTTAAACAAAACTTTAAACAAAGATAAACATCCATAGTCCATTTTTTGGGAATGTGGGCACAGTTTTCTAGGCTACTTCCTACTGATCAGGGGTGCTGATAATTTTATGGGGACCCTCAAAAATTCAGGATTGTGGTCAAGTCCTTATTGGAATATTCTGTGAAGCTGGATCATCTCAGCCAGCAGTCTTGAGGCTGTTTGGAATGTAGAACTCATGCAGCAGAGGTGCTATGGATCATCGGATCATCTGCGCCATCCTTTCAGGGGTCTTCCTCGAATAAACTTTATTTTTCTTAACCCAGAATGAATACACAGTTTCTCATTTCTTGTGGAAACAAAGGCAAAACCTCTTCTCAAAAGTAACAAAATGGGGCCTAGATACTCCTAAACTGGAATTGATCTGAAAGCCCCCTCCCTGAGAATTAGTTTTTATGGTACCAGAATGCTTCATGCAAGCTTACAAAGGGCAGAGGCAAACATTAGGGATCTACCCACCTATATGATGCATATAAAGCACATCATGACCAACCTGGGATGAAAACCCTAGGATTACAAGAGTAGCAAATATACCTTACCAGTAACCAACAACTCTTTAGTGGGACTTACAACCTTTTCAACAAGAGGGGAAAACATGCTTCATTCTGGAAACCCAGCTAACTCCTTAGGGCTACTGAGGTCATAGATTTGGTGGTTGAATCTACAAACACTAATTTAACAAACCTACATAATTTCTAACAATTTATAAATATTCGTTGTTATAGTCACAGCTAAGCCTAATATTAACCCTACATCAATACACTTCTCTTTGCCACAGACAGAGACTGTTACAGAAAACCACAATGAATCAAAGTGCAGAGTTGTAGAGTCAAGTCCCAGTGGTAGAACTAAGGAAAAAAAAACTCCCACAAATACGGTTCAGAGACCATTGTTGAAGAGGGAAGAGAAAGACTGCAAGAGATTTGATCTCCTAATGACATCGGAAGCTGGATCCATAAAGTTTCAGTACTAGGATTACCCAAACTGGTGCTGAACAACAAGGAAGCTAATGAATGAGAGGGAAAGACCACAAGGTCTCAAGCTTGAACAAACAACTATAGGCAAATAAAAGAAGCTGCGAGGTGCTCTTCCCCAGGGACGAGCACAAGTGGCTTTCCAGTGCCAAATAATTATTCCTGAAAACTCGCATAAAAGTAACCATTCTTCACACTGAGCCTGTTGTATTTAGAAATATATAAATACATGAATACTCATATAAATAAATGCAAGAATAAACACTTATGAAATGTTTTTATAAATTTATAAAAAAGAAGTCATTAATTTGAAGGAGAGTAGGGAGCAGTATATGGTTAGTTTTTGAGGTGAGAAAGGGAAGGAGGAAATGGAACTACATCATAATCTTAAAAATTAAAATATGTACATATATTTCTATAAAGTAGTTGTCACCTTTAATTTTATTTATCGACATATACCATGCTCTTTTTCAGATAATAGATTTGTTTACTTTCTTTGAGTAATGCTGACTAATTCATTTATAGTTTTAGTCTGTGAAATCTTAACTATAACCTTCATTTTTTGGTAAGCATTTTGTTAACTGTATGCTATATCTTCTTATATTAAGCAAAATTGTTTACTCATCTGCAAAAACCCTGAGTATTTCATTAACAAGATATTAATGTAGATAGCTTAGAGGCAATAGGCTTTTATTGAATGTTTTGATTAGATTTTTAGTTAATTGTTTTATGTTTTGAGATTATAATGTGAAACTGAGCAGGAGAATGTGGACTTACATAATGTGTTCCCATGATTTGTCCCTCAGCACACCATAATCTGTGTTCAATATATATGTGTATATTAAAAGAAAATTTTTACATATATATGATAATTATTTTATTGATTTTCTGATTGAATGATGAATCAATGCAAATAAAACATATATATCATTTAGACATAGTTAAATCTATGTTTTTGTCAAAATATAGACAAAAGTCTCAGGTTTGCCAGAAATATGTGTTTGTTTAAAGTACAAGGAGACTCATTCCTTATAAATTCCTCTACAAGGATATACATAGTTATAATATTAAATTGATGCAAAATCACCTCAAAAAATTGTTCCAACGTCCTCCAAGGCAACTTTAAGGATTAGAAAATTGATCTGTAGAAAGTTTAAGCTTGAAATGGCAATTTGGTTAGAAGAAAAATGAGAAGGGAGTCAGGGTGATTCAATTCAGCAGTGCTGATCTAAGCCTATTTGCTAAAACCAACCTCTTCTAATACATGTTAAAACCTGCAAAAAATACTGAATTTTAGTTCTGAAAGTGAGACATGAACATAGCATATGCCTTTGATCCCGCCTACCAAGTGTCTTACTGTTCATTCCTTAGAGAAATTAGGGACTTAAGTATTTGTTTGATGAAGCACATGTTTTAAATTGAGACATTTAATTATTTGCTTAAATCTGATGAGCTAAGACTGATAATGAACATGATCATACAGCAAAGATACACATGGTTTAGAAATAAATCTATGAATTTCCACATCAGTCTGCACAGCTTTCTTTACAGGTCTATGGAATATAAGACATGTTTTTACTATAATTATTTTAGTATTTTTTCAGTTAACATATTCTTTATGAGATTTTCAAAAACGTATATCATTGTTTTGCTCATATTGCCTCCACCTCTACCCCATCTTCTCTCTTCTAGAGATATAGACATAGGTGTATTTAAAATAAATCTGGTTTTCATGAGCAAAAGAAAATGTATACAATTTTCCTGCCACTTTTTCCTCTCAAATGTTTTTTACTTGTTCTCCATTATGTTTCTTCCTGCCTTCAAAAGTATCTCTTCAATTCCACAGACTTTTATTGTGTCTAGATCTTGCTGTTTCATATAATTTGGTACACATGGTATTTGTCTTTTTTTGGCTCCTTTACCCTGGTGATCTATATGTCTATCCATTTTCCAGCTAATATCTTAGCTCTATTCTTCATATTTGAATATGATTTTCCTTTGAAGTCCAATTTTAACTAGACATAACAATTCTGATTGGTTATGCTTCCCTAGTATAGATATACAAGAATTCTTAAGATTGAGATAATTTAGAGTGTTTGCATGAGAATATTGAAATTCATTTAGGGATAGATTGAATTTAATATACATTATATTGTAGGAACACAGTAAGGAATGGAATTTGGGCTTTTATCAAAAACAGTGTTAGCTATGTAATATGAAGCATTGAAAACAATTTAATTCTCTAGTGTTGGTTGCAGTGAAAAAAAGTCATAAAAATTTTAAGAGTTCAAGAATGAAAGGAATTTGAGAAGATAAAAATGGCACTTTTGACAGAGGTGAATGGATGTTATAGTGTTGCATTTTGTGTAGCCACCTATCAGTCAATTCGTGTTCTTAAACAAGGGGGAGAGAGCACCACAAAAACAAGGCTGTTCAGATATTTTAAAGTGGTTTCAGATATTTTGGGAAGAAAATGCTGCATAAAACTATCTAATTGAATTTTGATAATGTTGAGAAATTTTATTTTGCTTATTTTGTTAACAACATTCAAAACTCTGATCTTAAATTAATAAATTAACACAAGAATTGGTTTATACTCATATACACACTTGAGGGAAGAAGCTTTTAAACAAGTAATCAGGTAAACATGTAATTTAGCTCATGAAAACAGTAATAAAAACAAGTGATCAAAATCAGGCATCTGTCATAACTCAAGAGAGTCTATTCTAGTGAAATGAACAAATACCTTCACTAGGCTGTACATTTAGACAGAGATATCAATAAAAAGAGAAATTGGGTTATATAGTATTTGAAGGCATACTTTTCCAGATAAAGGGAAAAGCAATATCCCGTACCCTATGACAAAGTTTGAGCACACGAAGAGTATCAAGAAGAAAAAGTCAGAACAGAGGGATTAAAAAAGTCTGTGAGAATGACAGAAAAGAAGACCATAAAAGAAGTCAACTTGTTCTAGTTTTAGAAGGTGTTTGCTGAGTACTGAAGAGTAGTGATATAAATTAATTTCAAGTTTTATAAGACCAGTGAGCAGATACCTGTAGCAAAACTTGTAGGAGAAGACAAGTAGAAGCAAGCAGATGGGTCAGGGCATTTCTGCAGCATCCCCGAGGAAGAGAATAAGTTAAGAACCAAGTCCTCATGAAAGGGAAATAAATGAACTTTCCTGATATATTGAATATTGATGAGAAGTAGAGAAAAGATATGGTTTAAAGCTGTGATTTTTCTCTAAGCTACTAAGTAAAATAGTATCTATAATAAAAGAGAGGCTTTGTATAAAATAATCTGACCAGATTTTGCTACCAACAAACCTAAGCTTCTCTCAGCCTTAGTCAGAGAAACATCTTTCTTCAGGGGATATTAGTCATTGGAGAGACGTATAACTTATCAAGGTCCTGAGAATAAAAGATTCAGTGATAAGATCTAAATAAGACATTAATGTTAATCTTTCAGCCACCAAGGGTCAGGAAATAGTGAAGAGTAATCTGAAGATATTTAGGTGCTGGAGGATGAGGAGTGGTACTCTAAAAGGCTGTATTCTAGAAATGCCATGGTTCTAATAAATTTACAGAATTCATAGTTACCTGTACAAAATATATACCAATTCAAGCTAGCCAAAAATCTTGACATAGTTAAGGCAGAAGAACGCTGGGTCCCATGCCATACTGAAGAGCTAGTGATGGTGAATAGTTGATGTAGTAGAATCATTCTTTTTCGAAGATGTGGCATACACGTCAGCTAGTACATTTCTCACATTCAAGTGGGTGGCCAATGCCCATATAAATATGGAAAGCACTCACTAGACTTATTGTTTTCTCTAAATAAAAAGAGGGAACCTGGACAAAAGCCCTGAAATTGGGAGAAGAAAACTATGAGGTGATACAGAAATGGATTGAGGGGATGTGATGGGGAGATATGAACATAAGTCATTGTGAATATGTGTGAAATTCTCAGAAATAAAAGTTCAAAGGAAAACTATTTGAGAAAAGCAATCATTTGGCCATAATAATACTAATAATTAAAATCCTGCCCATGTTGAATTAGCATTTTGACTGTACAGAATGTGGCAAGAGACTGTGAAGAGATTCTAGAGTCAATAGGATTTAGCACTCTTGAATATATTTAATACATTCAAAGCACTCCATAATCCTGATGAAAGGTTGAATGAGATTAACCGATTGAGTTCATTTGTTTGAATCCTCCATTTCCTGTTAATGGAACATTTTGGGAAGGGTTAGAATGTGTGGACTTGTTGAGGGAGGTGTAACTGAAGTAACTTTTGAGGTTTCAAAATCCTACTCCAGGCCCAACTTTGCTCTTTTTCTTCTAGTATATTAAAGAAATTACATTGTATTAAAGTAAATCACAATAACATATTTTTCTAACATTGCATCTCTCAACTCTCATTAGAGATGCTACTTCTTGAAGTAACTGGCCATTAGTCCAAAGGCCTAGGACCCATCAATGCTTACAGAATAAGATTTCAGGGTATTTAAGACTTAATAGGCCATTCATATCATACCCTTTCTTCCTCAGGCTAAGAAATAATTACAGAATAAGGCAGAGGAAAGATTTTTAGAGCCAGGGGAGAGAATGACCATAACAAAACTATATTTTCAGGAATCAGGGAATTTGCAAATAAGTTCTCACAGCAACTGTGCCAGTATACACAAAACTTAATAAATCTCCAATCAGTCAAAGGCTCAGGAGGTAGTGTCCCTTATGTAATTGAGGAGAATGGTGGCTATATGTTATTTGTGGCATTATTAGGAAGTATGGCTTTGTTGGGTTAGAAATGGCCTTGTTAGAGAATGTGTGTCATTGTGGAAGTGGGCATTCAGATCTTATCTCAAGTCATGCCCAATGACTCAATTTACATCCTGTTACCCTCAGAAAAGATGTACAATTCCCAGCTCCTTCTCCAACACCCTGTCTTCCTGGATGCTGCCATGTTCCACCATGATGATAATGAACTAAGCATCTAAAACCGTAAGATATTTAATTAAATGGTTTCCTCCCTANTCTTCACAGCAAAAAAAAAAATAAAAAATAAAAAATAAAAAAAAATTAAAAAAAAAACCTTTACTAAGACAAATTATGATCCCTGGCACATTGACCATCTTCTTCTAGTAGATGGCTCACATTCAAGAGTATATGTGCCCATAAAATGGACTTAGTACATTTAAGAAAGAAAAAGAAGTTTGTTTTTTTTTTTAAGTAGGGGAGGTAGGACTAGAATGTAGCAAGGTTTTGGAGAGAATGATGAACATGACCAAATATCTGCATGTGCATAAGAAATTCTCAAAGAATTAAAAATTTTATCTATTGTAAGATCATTGAAGCAGGGTGGTAATGATGCATGCCTTTAATCACAGCATTCAGGAGGCAGAGGCAGGGAGGTATATGTGAGTTAGAGGCCAACGTGGTATACAGAGTGAGTTCCCGGACAACTAGGACTTTTTCAGAGAGAAATCCTGTCAAGTGCATTACAGAAAATTATAGGCAACCAAAATGCCGAGTCATGGAGTTTAGTTCCAAATTCTGTACCTACAAAACACTGCTGAAGCCAAGGCCCAGAGAATATTGGTTAAGAGTGGAAATAAATATTGTAAGAGCTGGACTGGTGTAGGAGAATTGTCTGTATTCTGACAATTATGTTTTAAATAAACGCTGATTGGCCGGTAGCCAGGCAGAAAGTATAGTTGGGAAAACCAGACAGGAAGTAGAAGTGGGGCAATGAGAACAGGAGTATTCTGAGAAGAAGGAAGCTCTTTCCGAAGTCCTGCCCAGACACACAAGAAGGAATATGTGACCTACCCCACAGATAAAGGTACCGAGCCATGTGTCTAACATATACTAGAACAATGGGCTAATATACGTTATAAGAGCTAATACAAAATCTGAGCTAATGGGCCAATCAGATTATCACTAATATCATCCTCTGTGTAATTTCTTTGGGGAATATCACCTGTGTGAACTGGGCAGGACAGAAACCCCAACAAGCTGGTCCTCATGTTACCCTGGAGGATCAGGCAGTTGCTATGAGATTGTGTCTTCTAGGAATGTCAGAAAGTATGCCCATAAAGAAACACCAACATGACAGCAGAAACATGAGCTAAACTAGGACAATAACAATAGACATTCCAAAAGAGATAGAAAAAAAATCATGAGGCCTCAGTCTTACACAAAGAACTACAGTGAACTAAGGAATGTTGACAGTCTGGGAAATTAGTCTTCTCCAGGCAACAGCATATTATTAACTATTGGATACCAAGTAGTCATGCCTTAAAACATGTATACAAGTAACATTATACAGATTGAACAGATTATATTTAGGAATGTGCATACATACATGTGAAAGGGAAATGACATAATTATATTATATTCTTAAAAATAATAGAAGAATTGAACTCAAATATTTATTTTTAGATTAGAATGGTTAGCATGATAGAGTAAAACACAAATAGAGAAGTCCAAACTGGACTTTAGACTACAGTGATAGAAATGGCAATGAAGAAACTACTAAAAGGGATTTACTGCTAAGTCTGAATACGTGAGAACAATCAATCCCTGGGACCCATGGTATGGAAAGAGTGAAGTAACTACTTCAAGCTCTTCTTTAGCCTGCACATGCATACCTCAACAAGCACATGTGTATGCGTCTGTATGCAAACACATACACTTAGAAAATTACAATTAATTACAAAAGAGATACAAAGAGATTAATATCTTAACCCATGTGAAAAAAAAATCATTGGAATAGGATGGGAATACAATTTAAAATCTCATTTCTTTCCTTTTTTTAGATTTTTTTCTTTTGGTTTTTTGAGTCAGGGTCTCTCTGTGTAAGTATGGAACCTGTCCTGGAACTCCCAAGCTGGCCTTGAACTCATAGAAACTCACAGAAATCTGCCTGCTTTGCTTCCAGAGTACTGGGATTAAAGGCAAGCCACCCAGGTAAAAATCTTATTTCCATTATAAACACACTTTCATTTTTTCCTTAGCAAGAAATGACAAAATTAAGAAGTCCTCCTCTAACATTTGGTGCTTATATTTCTTGAAAAATGTGTATCAGTTTCCAACAAAATGTTTAATTACAAATTACTGCAGATTTATTGAAATGCAGAGTGCACCATTAAAATTAACTAGCATACATCTTTGCTTATGATATTATATCTAATTTATAGAAATCATTGTCTAAACATATCCTTTAGAGTTATATATGAAGCAAATTGTAACATCTGACTTTTAGTCACCTAAAGAATATCTTCTCAAGAACAAGTATTCTAAGTATAAAGTTAGATGAGTGCTTTATCAAGCCAAGAAACATATATTTAGCCTCAGCTAAGAATAAAGTATGCAAATGAAAACTTTGGGCCATACATAAAACACCTTAAAATTATTCATCCATTCAGAATGTTTATTGAATACCTCGTATAGCTGAACCACATGTCAAACAAAATTACATCTTAATTAAAATCTTCCCATTGTGGGTTCTTCTTTTAAATTACTTTTAGTCTATAAATAAATGTAAAATTTCAATAACCCAGAACTGTTCACAAAGAAGAGTCATCTCTAAAATAGCTGTGTACTAAATAATGAGAGTCTGTAGAAGACACTGCACTGTTAAGACAGTGGTGCTATTATACTGTTGGATCTCAGTTAGCCTAAAGCCAAGTGCTCAGAATACTCCTATTCATTTCTTTTATACATGTTCACATGGATGATCTTAGAACATTATTTTAGTTCAAAAACAAAGTTGGGAGTCTGGAGACATATTTGAATGACTGTCTTAAAAAGTAAAAGAGAGTGGAAACACTGTCCGAAGGGCACAATGTCCCAGCAATTCCCCAATTCTGCTACTTGCCCCTCCCCTAAGCCCCAGAACATTTCTATCATTCAGTCCCAGGCCACGCAAGGCAGAACAGATGAGTCACCAGTCTACCAGTGGAACTGTACCCCTCCCTGGAATCTGTCCCAGGCAATCTTCCCCGAGCTCATATCATCATAGCTAATACCAGGTCCCACTGTTGGGCTTTCACCACTGTGTTACAGACCACAGCAGCTACAAGCACCCTTACCAGTCAACAGACAACCCTTCCCCAGAATACCAGGAACCAAAGACCCTCAAAACCCCAACAGAGACACCCTACTGAAAATGAAGACTCACATGTCACAAGAACTCTTGGTCACTTAAGCAAAAAGACAAGAGAGTAAACAGAAACCAAAAGACTAAACACCCATGTAATAGAGACCTTTAATCATCTCAAATATAAATATCTGTGTCAGTATAAGAACACAATCAGTAACAGAATGGGCAATATGTCAACACCAGAGACTAACTATCCTAAGACAGTGAGAGCTGAACATTCCAATACAGCCGAAGCACAAGAAAATGACTTTAAAATAACGTTATAGAGATTACAAAGGTCCTTAAAGAGAAAATGAAAAAAAATCCTTAAAGAAATGAAGGAAAAGATGCAGGAGCCCACAGAAGTGGATCTGTTCAACCTTAATTATGGTTCAAAGATTTCAGACCTATTCTTGCTCCTTCAAGGTTATACGACAGAAAGTTTGAATTAAGTTGTGGATACTAACAGAATGTTTTGATTTATGGTGTAGTCACTTGATGTTTTGAGTATTAATAAATAATTATTTTTAATTATATCTTTGCATCTTGGTAATAAAGTCTTTTGACTTCCCCGTCCTTTTTGATTTAAATATATAAAGATTATGAGAAATAGATGCAAGGCAAACCTCAGTATTTACTGAATGTCATCCTGACTCTGTTGTCTTTTGTCTATTTCTTCCTTTTTATTTATCTTCAATTGTTTATTAAGCTCTACATTTTTCTCTGCTTCCTTCCCTGCATCTCCCCTCCCCTTCAACCCTCTCCCAAGGTCCCCATGTTCCCAATTTACTCAGGAGATCTTGTCTTTTTCAACTTCCCATGTAGATTAGATCTATGTATGTATCTCTTAGGGTGCTCATTGTTGTCTAGGTTCTCTGGCATTGTGATTTATGGGCTGGTTTTCTTTGCTTTATGTTTAAAAACCACTAATGTGTGAGTACATGTGATAATTGTCTTTCTATATCTAGGTTACCTCACGTAAAATGATGTTTTCTAGCTTCATTCATTTGCCTGCAAAATTCAAGGTGTTGTTATTTTTCTCTGCTGTGTAGTACTCCATTGTATAAATGTACCACTTTTTCCTTATCCATTCTTTGGTCGAAGGGCATTTAGGTTGTTTCATAGTCTATTTCTTTCTTAAACCTCACTCTTCTTCCCAAGTGTGAATGAATATGTTGGGCTGGACCTCACAAAGAGACAACTGAAAAAAAAAGGATATCAATAAATCTCTTAAGGAATGTCAAGAAAACCAAGGAAAAATCAAACAGTTGATGGAAACAAATAAAACTGCTTAATATCCAAAACAAATATATAGAAGCAAACTAAAGGGATTCTGTAAATGGAAAGCCTGGGTAAAAGAACAAGAACTACAGATGCATGTATCAGAAAAAGAATACAAAAGATGGAAGAAAGAATTTCAGACATTAAAGATACAATAGAGGAAATAGATTCAGAAGAAAAAAAACATCATTAGAAATTAATAAATCTAAATATCAATGTATTCAATTTGGCAGTATAAAGATACAGGCTAACAGAATGGATATGAAAACAGGATCCATCCTTCTGTTGCAAATAAGAAATACACCTCAGTGTCAGAGAAATGCAGCATCTTAGAATAAAGGACTAGGAAAAGATTTTCCAATGAAACGGACCTCAGAAGCAACGGTATAGCTATTCTTTTTTTAATTAAAATTTATCATTTTATTTGCATTTATTAATTATAAAATAATGGGTTCCACTGTGACATTTTCAGAAATGCATGTAAGTATTTGATCATAATCACCTCTTATAAATTAAAATTTGAAAGTTTGTGCATGATTCAGTTTTCATCAGAAAGCAGATCAAAAGATTTCTTTTTTCATTTGAAATTTTTATTTAGCTTCTTTAGAACCTTGCCTGAGAACTGTACATATGTTTCTCTCAAAAGAAAGGTACTTTAGTTTTTAATTTTTAATTTTTTATTAAATATTTCCACCTCCTCCCTTTCTCCCATTTCCCTCCCCTTCTCCCCGCTCCCCCTCCCCTTCCCTCTTCAGTCCAAAATCATGGTGTTTGATCATAGCAATAGAAATCCTAACTAAAACAATATGTATTATTTTGCTGTTATCTTATTAAGGTTTTAATCGTTAAAAAGTATTGTCACATTATATTAGTACAATTACACATGTATTCAATTTGTGAACTAATGATATAATGTCCATATCTGCCCAATATTAAATTGACATTCGTATTATTTAGAGTATTTGCAGACTTAATATTCAGTCTTCTGGCACTGAAAAATGCATCGTTTGATTTTCTAGAATGAATTAACATCAATTTATTTCTTGTTGACAAACTTGATGCTTTACCCACTGAGACTGTGGG